>PVJL010005221.1:0-112738 GCA_004026885.1 Lyroderma lyra | reverse complement strand
GAGGGCAGGGCCAGTCCCCCCTCAGACTGGGGCTCCCCGAGGGCAGGGCTCCCTGGGAATAAGGAACACTTCCAAAGCCCACGTCCTCCCGGTGTGGTATACCATGAGCGTTTAGTGAACACGCTTTATGTCTTCAGAGGCTGCTTTAGAAACACCCAGGGGTGCGTTCTGTTTCTGGGATGGCCTTTAGGGAGGCCCAGCCTGGGATCATTGGGGTGGACTTGGAGGCCCGGGACTCCCCACAGGGCTGCCAGCAGACTCCTGGCCCGCCCTCCGATGCCTTCGCTCTGCCCTTCCCCCGTGTGGGGCAGCGAGAGCTGGGGCCCGGCTCTGAGGCCCATGGTGGTCCCTGGCAGAGCAGTCCTGCTCCCGGGGTGGCAGCTCGTCCAACTACTGGGCACCAGAGTGCTGAGAGGGGCAGCTGCTGCGGGCTTGGTCCCCGGGCCCCCTCCCTTGCTGCTGGCCACCCACACGAACAGCCTCTCCGTGCTCACTCCTGGGCCCGTGGGGGTCCAGAGGGCAGGCCCCTTTTTGCCTTCTTGGAGGAGGAAGAGGAGGACAGGTTCTGGAGCCAGGAAAGATAAAGAAGAGCCAGGCAAGGGCTGTGGAGAAGGCAGGACACGGGCACGGGAGGGGTAACGTCGGGGAGGTAGCAGTGCGGTTTTAGTGACTTATCTTGCCTTTTCTTTCTTTGTCACAGAACTCCCACTACAATTTAAGCTTCTTGAAGGCTGAGACCTTTGTTTTGTTCACTGTTGCATCCCACGTATCTGCATGCCTGGCGCATTGGTAGGTGGTGCTCGGTTGGTACTTATCGGATCAGTGGCAGAGTCTAACTGGTGTGGTTTCGTAGACTTCTGGGCTCTTCTATTGTGTTTCTGACAGTTACAGGTTTCCCCTGCTCCCCACCCCCACCCACTCACACCCCACATGCCCACAGGGAGGGACTGGGGGCAGGTCCCGGTACCCAGGAGGCCTGGGTTCCAGGGGTGGCTCTGCTCCCCTCTAGGTCTGTGGTCAGGCAACTCCCTGCTCCTGGGTCTCAGTTCTTCCGTCTGTGAAATGAGGAGAATGGATTAGTTTAGTGATTTGCAAAGGTTTCTCCTCTCCCGTCAAGCAGTGGAGCCCTGCCTTCAAAATAAATAAATAAAGACTCAAAATACAAACCAGCTGATCCTGGAAGGTCTCTAAAGGGGGAGGGGAGAGGGGGCTGGAGTCCAGGGCACTCCCTCCACACCCCTCTCCTCACAGGTTCCCCGGGGCCCAGTGAGCCCTGTTGAGCCCCGATCCAGAACCCCCAGGAAGCTGTTCGCTCAGAATTCTAAGATCCTCAGGACAAGGAAAGGAGGAAGCACACAAAAACGGGGAGCAGACCCTCTCTGCCCGCAGTGCCCAGGGCACAGCAGAGCCGGTGCTTGGTGCGGATTCCCGGTAACTCAGGGAGGCAGGGGTGAGGGGCTCCCATGACTTTTGAGTTGGGGCTGAACGTGGGTGTTTTGTGGTGGGAGCGCAGGATACCTCCAGCATCAAGCCCAGTTCCAGCTCAGGAAATCCTGGAACGACCAATGTGTGTGAAAGGTAAATACCCTGAAAATCAGAGAGGGTCTCTAGGAAGGCTCCAGGCAGCCGGGAGCGCTGAAAATGTCTGGGGAAGCAGAGCCCCCTCCCCACCTCTGCAGACTGCACGCTCTGCCTTGCCTGCAGATCATCACAGGACACCACTGCCCCCGTGTGGTCATGCACTTACAGCCAAGCGGAAGCTTCTGTCCCTCGGGCGATGCTCCAAGTGCCTGGGGATGAAGACCTCCCCCAAGCAGATTCTCTTTGGCTGGGGTAACAACTGGGGAGCTCAGGAATCACCACCTTTGGCTTCACTTTCTCCCTCGGGCCGAGCCTTCTGGAACAGGAAACCAAAGCCACTCAGTGGCGTGTACCCAGCTCCAGCCTGGGATTCTACAGACCAGGGCCTTGAATACTGCTGCCTCCACCATGCTGTGTGTCCTTGATAAATTGGACAATGTCTCTGAGCCTCCAGAACCTCATTTATAAAATGAGACTGACAGTTCCTGTCCTGCCAGCCTCAGGAGCTGTTGTGGAGGCTTGTGAAACACTCTTGGCTTAAGGCATCAGGGCAGGTACAGAGGATCCAAAATAGGGGAGTCAATGTCAGGAGGGCAATAGAAAGGGACAGAGTTGGGAGGAACCAGCCGGGAGAAAGTGGTGCTGGGGAGGTTGAGGAGGCAATTGTGAACAGGAAGGCAGGAAGGAGGAACTCACCTGGGGTGACCCCAAGACAGTCCCCCACTCCTCCCCCAGGCATCCTCACCCCTGCTCGGGACCTGTGGCCTGACCCTCCAGCCTCCCCTGTTGAGCCTCACGCTGCCCCTGTGGTGGGACACTGTAAAGGGGCACCAGAGCCCTCGTGTCTACTGAACAATTGACGCCCAGGGGCCATTGTGTTTGTTCTCTGAACAAAGACTGCCTTCCCTCGGCTTTTCCAAAAGCATGCTCCTCATTCCGTCTGAGACCTCACCTTTGACACGCACTCACTTCTCACAACAGTGTCTCATAGCAATCTAGACCTTTCCTATCGTGCCCCTTCCAACTCTCCCAGCCTCTATCCATGTATCTGATTTCAAAGCCACTCTGCACTTTTAGGTGTTTGTTAGAGCAGCACCCCAGAACCCCCGGAAGCTCAGAGAGAGGCCTAGAACAGCCCGCTTAAGGAACCAACCCTGCCAGCCTGGTGACCCCAGACTCAGGGCCTCCAGAACTGTGAGGCAACACATTCCTGTTGTCTTAGGATACCCAGGTTGCGGTTACTGTGTTAGGGAAGCCCTCGTGAGCTAACGCACACGCACTTTGTCCTCTCCGCGGCCCCCAGGACGATCGCTGTCGAAGGCTTGGCCCCCACCAGCTCCTTCCATCTCTCCAGCTGACCCTGCTTGCTCGCTGCAGGCATCCCGAATCAGATGCTCAGTCCCCACACGGTTCCACGGGTCAGATCTCCATCACTGCCCTAACAGTGATGGCCCTGGCTCACATTTCCTGCCCTTATCATGTCCCAGGCTCGGGTTGGATTTGCTTGCATTCTCTCACTGAATAATCCTCGTAGGAGGTAAGTGTCAACATTATCCTAATTTCCCAGAGGAAACTGGGATTCAGAGAGGCTAAGTGACGCGCCATCGTCACACAGCTTGAATAGTTCCCCAGGTTTGGCTTAGTTGAAAGTCTGTGTTCCTAACCACTGCACCCTCTGGCCTCCCACACACCGTTCTGCTTCTCTCTGAGTCATTCCCAGATGCCTGCTGCACACTTTCACCTGGGTAGCCCGAGGTCTCCTCGATTTCTCAGGGTCTAAACCAAGCTCGATACCCCCGGCCCTGACCCCAACAGCTCCTCCTGCCACTTCCTGTAATGGCCTTTGAATTGCCTGGACTGGAGGCCTGGCTTCCTCTCAGCCCTGCTCTGAGGCCTCTCGGGGTTCAGGAGAAGCTGGGGCCACTTCTCTTTGAGGTCCCAGCATTGTATTTTCATTTTAAATTTTTATTGATTGACTTTTTAAAAATTTTAACTACAGTAATAGTCACTTTTTTTGGTGTAAAGTTTCATGAATTTTAGTACATGCTCAGTTTATTATTACCATCACCACAAACAGGTATAGAACAATTTCAACACCCTAAAGAATGCTAACCTCTGGAACACACTGATCTATTTTCTGTCCTGTGTTAGCTTCCTATGGTTGCTGTCACAAAGGACCACAAACTTGGTGGCTCAAAGCAACAGGGATTTATCCCTCACAGTTCTAGAGGCCACAAGTCTAAAACCAGCATCACTAGGCCAAAATCTAGGTGTCAGTGGGACCGCATGCCTCCAGAGGCTCTAGGGGAGAATCCGCTTCCTGTGTCTTCAGGCGTCTGGTGGCTGCCTGCTTCCTGGGCTGCGGCTGTCTTAATTCAGTCCTTAAGAGACTGCCAAATCTCTCTCTCTGGTCCCTCTTCATAACGCCTCTTCTGCTGCATGAAACCTCTTTCTGACTTCCTCCTATAAGGATATTTGTGGTGGCATTTAGGGCCCACTTGGATAACCCAGGATCATTGCCCTACCTCAAGATCCTTAACCAATCACATCTACAAAAATCTTTTTTTTTTTTTTAATTTTTTGCTAGATAAGTTAACATTCACAGGTTCCAGGGATTAGGGCATAAACACCGTTTTTGGAGGGGCCACAGCTTAGCCTATTGCATGTCCCTATCATCTTTCTCAGAAGGTCATACACATGAAATCACGGAATCTTTTGAGGCTGGCTTCTTTCATCCAGCATAACACCGTAAAATCCAACCTAGGTGTGGTGCGTGTCAATAGTTCATGCTTTTTATTAACAAGTAGTATTTCATTGTATGGCTATATTAGAGTTTGTTTATCCACTCACCACCAGTTGAAGAACATTTAAATTATTTCCACTTTGGGTGATTATGAATCATGCTGCTATAAACATTTATAAACAGTTTTTTATATGAACATAAATTTTTATTTCTCTGGAGCAAAAATCTAGGAGTAGGATTGCTAGGTTGTGTGGTAAGTATGTGTGTAACTATAAAAAGCTGATAAACCACTTTCCACAGCCATTATTTCATTTGGCAGTCCCACCAATAACGTAGGAGATTTCCAGTTGCTCCACATCCTTGCAAGCACTTGGTATTACCCATATTTTCTATAAAAATTTTAACTATTCTAATAGGTATATGAGGACTGTCCAGAAAGTACCCAGCCATGTAATATGAAAAATAGAGGCATTTATGGCTGGATTTTTTTCCAGACAGCCCTTGTATAATGAATGTCATTATGGTTATAATTTTGCATTTCCTTAATAATTAAGGATGTTGAGCAGCTTTTCATGTGTGTGTTTGCCATCTGTATATCTTCTTTGGTGAAGTGTCTGATCAAACCTTTTGTCTGTATTTTTTTATTATGTTGTTTGTTTTTCTTACTGCTGAGGCTTAAGAGTTCTTTCTATATTGTAAATACAAGTCCTTTGCCAGAAATGTAATTAGCAAAGATTTTCTCCCATTATATGACTTGAATTTTCATTCTCTTTACTGTGTCCTTACAGAGCAAACATTTTAAATTTTGATGCAGTTAAATGTGTGTATTTTATTTTTCTTTTATGGATTATACTTTTGGTGACATGTCTAAGAACTCTTTACCAAACTCAAGGTCACAAAGATTTTCTCTGATATTTTCTCATAGAAGTTTTATTATTTTACATATTATCTTTAGGTCCACAATCAATTTTACATTAATTTCATGTGGTGTAAGGCATAGATAGAGTTTCATTTTTTAAAATACATGGATATCCAGTTGTCCTAGCACCATTTGAAAACACACCACTGAATTGTCTTTACACCTTTGTCAAAAATCAGTTGATCATATTTGTGTGAGTATGTTTCTGGACTCTTTATGTTGCTCCATTGAGTGGACATATATGTCTATTCTTTCCTCAACCCCATATTGTCTTGATTACTGTAATATATAGTATGTCTTAAAATCGGGTAGTGCAAATCTTTAAATTTTCATTTTCTATTTCAAAATTGTTTTGGCTTTTCAAGTTTTTTCCCATTCCATATAGTTTTTGGAATCAGCTTCTTTATATCTACAAAGAACCTTGTTTGTGTGTGTCTTTGTGATTGTATTATATATTCGAATTCTTTTGGAGCTAACATCAAAAGTTTACATTTGATACTCTTTGGAATACAAGCCTTGGCCCCAAATCCAGCACCAAGCCACTCTCTTTGACCACGCCACACACAGTCACCAGGTTCTGTTAATTCATCTTCCATTAACTGTCTCATCTGAGTCCACCTTTCATTGCCACTTTCAAGGGTGTTGCATAAGACGGTCCAGTTCCCTTATGATCTCACCCCTGAATGGGTGTTGTGAGTTCCTACTCATCCCATGCTCCCCTTTCTGCATCTTGCTGAATTGTTTACTTGGAACCTTTCACTGGCTCCCCTTTGCTTACTGAAGCAAGTCCAGATTCTTTAGGTTTACATTCAAGTTCCCTTCAGCCTGTGTGTTCCCCACTTCTCAGTCTTGTCTCTTCCTCTACCCTTGTGACACCTCCTCCCTGGTCACACTGGGAGGAGTCACCTGCTCTGAGGGCCTCAGAATTTCCTACTTGGGTGTACTCATTACTCCTTCTACCCAGCGTGACACCTACTCCATGCAACTCTTCTCTGACTATTCATCTCCTGCTGACTGGTACATTCAACCAATGTGACTTATTGAGCATTTGATGCCCTGGCAGACCGGAATATGCAGGACATGATATATATACACAAGTAGCTGAAATGGTAGGTAATTTATGCTTAATGCCAGATCTTAAAGACTTGGGAATTCAGAGAAGTGAAGAAAAATACTTTGAGAGAAAATCAGAGTTTTTTCAAGGCCAAACTCCTCAACTTCCTCATAAAAGCAGACCTACCTCCCAGCAGTGTAAAGAATGGTTGTGTGTGTGTGTGTGTGTGTGTGTGTGTGTGTGCATGCACATGAGCATACTCATTAGAAGTGGGATAGACAGTGGGCATCTAGGAATCCCACCTTTAGTTATGAAGATAGTTTAGTGAATTCCTTTGTGACTAATAAGTCTTCTTCATCTGCATAATAGCTGGTTTAATAACAAATTCTTGTTTTGATTATTCAAAGAAAAGAGACTGTATCATCTCAGAGTTTGCGAAATACACAGGGAAGAAATATCAGCATAGCTTATGCACATGTTATGAAATTAAAGGGAAAGGTATATAAGTACTCACTACCTGACTTTGAAAGGTAAAATGGTTTAAAAAGTTTCAGGAATAAAAATCAAGCCCCACCAATGGCCAGTAATTGCTATAGGAAGTAAAAAATAAAAAGTATAGAAGTATAGAATGTAATGACACTAATGTATATTCTTTATCTTTGTATCCCCAATATCTAGACCAGCAGTAGGCACTTGGTAGACAAATATTTGGGTCTCTGTATTTGTTCTTCACTTATCAAAAAAGTTGAATGGAAAATTACTGGTTTGATTTTAGAACCCAAATATATGCACACACATGCTTACTTAGTGGAAGAGCTATATGACCAGCACGGCCACCCTTGTTGGCAACATTGATAAATTACAAGCTACACTTCCATGAAGACCTAACTTCTTGAAGTTTCCACCAGTTTCTCCCCTTCTCCTCAAGGTCACAGCTGGCAGGCTCCCCATTAACACTTCTAAGAATGGCCATTTCCAAGAAGTTCCTCATAATGTGCTTGAGGCCTTCAAACCCATTAAAATGCAAACTGGACAGTGTTAGGTGCTATCGTTTAAGCTTCTAGGGCCCTCTCCAAAATGACTTCCATTCCAGCCTCCTAAACAGGTGTTTTAAACTTGGGATCCAAGGATGGGCTTCAGGGGATGCATGAATCATTTGAAATTGTGTGTGAGCATACGCACGTGGGCATCTTTTCTGAGGAGGGGGTACATATCCTTTGACTAAATTTTCAAAGGGATCTCTGACTCCCAAAAGGTTATAAACTCTCTGCTCTGGAATAACACAGACCAAGCTGACCCAAAAAGAAGGGAGTTGTTGTCTAAATAAATGGGACAGAGAAAGAGAAGACATTATTGAACTTCTGAACACACTGAAAGATTTGATCTCTCGCCCTTTTCTCTCCCTCTCTGATCTTGACAACACCCCCACCCCACTTATCACCGCCTTCCTCTCTAACCTCCACCTTGGGGAGTAAGGAGGGAATTCAAATGTCACTTGCAGATGAGTGACCATCTGTACTTCCAAAGGTTTATGGAAGAAAGGAAGAATTTTATAGCCTCCTGGGGAGATGGATTAATTCAAATCAGCTCCAGGCAAAGGAATCAGGCTATTTAAGATAACACTATTTAAAAAACAACCCCCTCTTTGTCTCCAGATCAGGTGCCTGAGCTCTGCATAGGAAGCTGATAAATGATTTAGTTATGTTTTCCGTTTGGGAAAAGCACTTGCTTTTATCTCTGTGATTGCTTCTTTATTTGGCAACTCACAAACTTATCTGTTTTCCCTAATATAATTGCCTGGCCCCTCTCCACAGCTCGCAGTCCTGTCGGCAGGGCTATCGCTCCATTTTCCTCTGCAGTTTAATAGTGCTGAAGCAAACTAATTGGACGCTATTTCACTCTGCTTTATTTTCCTGGGCCAGACCTAGCGGTCGGCTGCTTGGGCCCCCCTTGTTTTGCACGTCCTTCCCAAAGGTTCACGTAAGAAGTTCCCAAAAACACTGCCATTCCTCCTTCACCGTGCCTGCTTCTGGCCTTATGTGAACATTTCTTTTCCCCCTGTACTGAGACCCACACAGCTTGAGATGAGGTGAGATTTACAGAGGTCAGCCAGGCTGGAGCCCTGTCCTCAGGGGCAGATTTTTGTTTGCTCTTCCTTAGGCAGAGCTACTAGGGAAAATCATGAAGGTTGTTCACTGCACAATGGTGCCCGGCCAAGGAGCCAGCAGTGGCCGAGATCCAGCTGCTTGCCAAGCCGTGCATCCTGGAGCAGGGCTGTGTCCACTGAGAGAAAGGGACGTCTTTTCTTATTTGTGAAAAGGTCCCACGTGGCCTAGAAGCAGCTTTCCCTTAGTATATCGTTGTTATTTACAAGAATGAAGGTATATTAACATCCCGGCCATCCCGTCAGAGGTCTGGACACCCAGGTTTGGTCCTGAATATCCAGGCTCTCCTCCTCTTTGAGCCTCAGTTCCCTCTTCTGTATAATGAGGGTGTGGGAGTCCTTTCACTTGGGACACTCTATAACTTGTCAAATGTAACTGAAGTGATTCCAGTCATCCATCCGTCTATCTGTTACTGTGAAATGGGATTTTTTTTCTTGGTCTTTGTGTCTTGAAGAAGGAATTCAGTCAAGAGACAGAGTTTGTGAAAGCATAGGATAGTTAAGATTTTATTAGTAAAGAAAGTGCACCCCGAGATGTGGAGCGTGCTGACCCAAGAGAGGAACGCAGCCCCTCCTTACATTGTTAGGGGGTTTTTAAAGAAGAAATCTTAGGCATTCTTGGCATTCTTCCAGGGGCCATGTGGGCTACGTGACAGTTCAGAGGGAGTCCATGAAGTTTCACAGAGCCTGAGGTCTTTTCTCTGGCCAACTGGTCATTCTGGTGTCACCTTCAATCCAGGGGCTGGGTCCGGAATACCCTGGAGAAATTGCTGGGCCATGAACCACAAGTTTCAGGGTAATTATCTAAAGTTAGAGGCATGGACATCCTACAAGTCAGGGTGGGAACAATCTATAATTTAAGGCTAGGGTATGGGGAAAACTGATTAAGAACGCAATTAAGACTAGAGGACTGGGGGAATGGAGGCTAGGGACTTTATGGGGTCTATGGCATGGGGGCTCTTAGCATCCAGCTCTGCTTCTATTTTCCCCCCTGGCTTGCATTTCTCTGATTGTCTCATTTTCTGAATTTAGGGACAGCTGATAATGGACTGGGCCAACCTCTTCTTCTGCTCATATCTACCTTCCTCCTTACTCTATCACGTTTATCCACCCATCCACCCGCCCACCCATCCCATTGATATTGATCCAGGGGGAGGCATGGCATTAGCCATTGTAGAAAAGAGATACCAGCTGGTGAGACCTTTTCCAGCCAAGCATACTCTTGTGACCGGTGAGGACACTTTTCTGCCTTTGACAAAGATCCTATCCCTCCCATCTGAAAGTCAAGGTATTTACATGCGCCACTCCGAGATCAGCCATCACGTCATTATAGATGCAATCCATACGAGCAGGCCCCACGGACAGCCAAGCACGTGGAGAGACTGCAGCGTGCATGGGCAGATCCACCGTTATCTCAACATAAAATACTGCCACAGCCATAAAGACTAACGAACTACTTCCTCCCAGCCCCTGACCCTATGAGGGATGCTGGATGTTTTTACAGTCAAAGCACCTGGAAACCAAAAGGGAGGCAACAGACAATTATAAATATTGGATCAAATTGACCTTGGGTGCCTGGGGAGGGCACAGAGTCACAGCCAAACACTTAAGCATGGAGGGTGTGGGTGGCATGCTGAGACAGAAAGTGAGAGTTGGCTCTGTGGGGGAAGTCACTTTTCTGGGGGCCCCAACCTGAGTACCAGAGCATGTAGGCTGGAACTTTTTGCTCCTTTAGAACCCCTCATTTTCATCTGCCTGATTTATTTTAACTGTTCAACCCAGCCTGCTACCAAAGAGGGTTTGTAATAGCTACAAGAGCTGTCCAGAAAGTATCCAGCCATGGAATATGAAAAAGAGGCCTTTATGGCTGGATTTTTTTTCTGGACAGCCCTCGTATAGCTATCTGACTTTCAGGAACTGACTCAGGTGACTGTGGAGGCTGGCAAGTCCAGACTCTTCAGGGCAGGGTAGCGGGCGGAAATTCTGGGAAGCGTGGATGTTGCCGCCTTGAGTCTGAGGGCTGCTTGGAGGCAGAAGCCCTTCTTCCTAGTAGTGGTACTCCTAGGCCTTCGACTGACTGGACGAGGCCAGTCACAGTTTGGAGCGTAATCAGCTTTACTCAAAGTCTACTGATTTAAACGTCAATCACATCTAAAAAAAACACCTTCTCAACAACAACTAGACTGGTGTTTGACCAAACACGTGGGCACCACAGCCTAGCCAAGTTGATACATAAAATTAAGGTTAAGTATCACAGACCTGGAGTACTTTCTTCAATCTCACTGATCCTCAGCTGTCTCACCTGTGAAATGGGGTTCTTATTTTACCTTTCTCAGAGGACTATTGTGAAAATCAAAGTGGGTAAGTATGTAACCCACTTAACATAGCAATGGGCAAATCATAGGCACTTACTAAATGAGAGCTACTCTTGTTTTGTCTAGAAGATATGTTTGATATGGTCTCCTGGAATCCAGTCCACGCTCTTCCATATCCCCCAACTCTCTCTCTGTATTACAAGGGCTGGAAGTCCCAGAATCTATTTCTGCTAGATTCCCTTGCAGCTAGAGAGTTTAGGCTGGGGTAAATTTTGGCAAGATTTGAAAGGAGGAAGCAAGCAAGCTTGGGTAGATGTGCTTGCAGCTGCCAGAGGCCAAGTTATGGTTAGGAGTCACCAGCTTTTTGGGTTTATACTACCCATGGTGACTGCAGCAGCAACAACAGCAGTTTCCTGACTTCTGCCCTGCAGCTGTGGAGGTGCGACCTTGAACCAATAGTTTTTAAGTGGCCCCTGACTTCCATTCCTCCTGTAAGCACCTTAATTGCTTCTATTAAGTCTAATTGCTTTGGGTTTGAAATAACTTGAATGGTTTCTGTTTCTTGCCCTAAATCCTGACTGCTACAGAAGACATCACTGCAGGTAACTTCATGATTCACTCCTCTCTGCATCCTGTAGGTTCTACTGCATGGCTGTCACTCTACCCACTAGGTCCAGGAAGGCTCCCATCAGAGAGGGACAAGGCCTCATGATTAGAGCTGTCATGATGACACAAGAAACAAGGAAAGCCCTAGCAACAACCAGCCCAACACAGGTCATTTTACTAATTTCACTGGTGCTCCTGCTTTGGGTTAAGATCTCAGAGTGGAACATACTGTTCTGCTAACTGGAATCTTCCATTAACATGATGCTCTGGCTCTGAATGGTGCTCAGCCCGGGGCTAGGCGTCTGTCTCTCAGCAGGCAGATTTGATTGCATTGTAATATGTATGTTTATAAACAATTGGGTGCATTTACAGGAACATCTCCTTCAAAAAAAAATATCTCCCACATGAGGATAGAGATCACAAACTCTTCATCGTGGGGTAGCAAAAGTGGCCTCTTATCCTTGTTTTCCCCACTCCCCACCAAAGCCCAGTTTCAGGAGGGTGATATGAAAGAAAAATCTATACAGTAACACCTAGCATGCCTGGTGAGAGCCACACTGGTGGGCTGGCAGGTGCTGACTTTGTAATGAGCCCTAAATAGAGAATTAAGAAAATAGGGAGAGACAAATGGTTCAGAGAACATGAAGACAGACAGATGCACAGACTACTGAGGGCAGGAATGGCTTATGGAGGACAAACAATTAAGATTTTTAGTAATAATAGCTTATAGTTTTTAACAGTGCCTGCTGCGTACCTTGCACATATGATCTTATTTAATGCTCACAATCCTATGAGATAAGATTATTAATCCCATTACTTATGAGAAAACTGAGGTTTAGAGAAATTAAAAGACTTCTTCTAGGACCCTGGTGGAAACATGACTCAAATCTAGAATCTGAACCCAGAGTTAGACTTATAAATACTGTGGTACACTGTTGCCTCTGAGGATGATCAGAGGTGTTATACCAAAGAAGGGAATCAAAACCAGTTTGGAAAATAACAAGTTTGAAAATTCTGGGTTAATCAAAGCAGAATAGGTTGGATGTTTTGTCTGTTTGCTTTTGCTGCTGAACTTCTTAAGTTCAGCATTGAGAGATGGCCAGGGTGGAAGAAGAAAGGATTGTGTTTTCACACAGTGTTCACAGATAGATATTAATAGATATAATTGCAATTCTGTAGAAAAGTATTCTACATCCAATGTCAGACCAAATGCCAAACAATTGAAATGGAGAGAAATTTGGGTGTCCAGCAGTGGACAGCTTTTCAGTGTAGGCAAGAATTAATATGTATCTATAGTGAATAATCCACAAATTAAGAAAAGAAATCTCAAGTAAAGCAGTCATCATTAGGCGAGTTATGCCGAAAGTGCTTGCAGTTTGTGTTTCTTTTTATTTTCTATCCTTATGATAGAAACATCTGCTGTTTTTAATACTGCTGTAGACAGAGGCTGGCTGCCTAATTTGCAGGACACAATGCAAAATGAAAATGCAGGGCTGCTTGTTCAAAAAGCAGGAAAAAAGTGTCAAATGTACAAAAATAGAGAGCTTCTTTCTTCTGCCATTCTCAATTGGTCATGGTGGAATTCTTGTTGTTTTTTGTTGTCTGTGTTTGCCATTCAAAATCCTTCTATGTAAAAAAAGAAAATTAAGGTTTTGA
This sequence comes from Lyroderma lyra, assembly GCA_004026885.1. Lineage (NCBI taxonomy): Eukaryota > Metazoa > Chordata > Mammalia > Chiroptera > Megadermatidae > Lyroderma > Lyroderma lyra. The sequence continues at coordinate 99,700 of PVJL010005221.1, read as the reverse complement.
ATTCTTAGCATGAGTTTTACTGTTCTTCTTTATATTGTGCAATGCCAGTTTTAAATGCAGACAATTAAACCAAGAGCAGGGCCCTTCGGGGCCCAGGACTCCGTGAGACGGTGCAGGGAGCCTGCCTGGGAAGCCAGCCTGGAGGCAGAGCAGGAAGGACCACAACTCTGTTTTACAGTCTTCAAGCAGCTGATGTTGTGCACTTCAGATAGAACTCTCAGGTGTTCCTGACATTTACGGTGTTTCTCCCGGGGGAGGTTATGGCACCTCTTTGACTGACAGAGTCCACCTTTGAAAGACTATAATGACCGCTTCATTAAAGAGAGGAAGGGAGTAAGCAAGAAAAATGTTTCCTGTGCACTTCTTGAAGCTGTGAATGTCACTGCTCATTGTAAAGAAGTGTTCCTTCCTTCCAGGGCTGATAAACCGATCAGGTGGCCTCAGGTGAAGGCATGTCATAAACACGTTTGAAACTTGCCCTGCAGCATAGGGGCTGAATGGACTGCAGAGGCCAGAGGCTGAAGACAAGGGGACAGGTTGAGAACAGAGACAGCATGCTTCCGGAACAGGAGGGGCAGCGACCCACACAGCACTGTGACAGCCGTTTTCTTCCCAGGGGCTGCACTGGGACAGAGTTAAAACTGCTCCTCCCTGTTTTTCCCTGCCACATGGGACCCGATGTGAACACGTATGTCAATGGCTTACGCCTTACACCTTACAGAGCACTAACCTTCCCACCCATGTGCTTCCTCTTTGCTCCTTCCGAAAACTAGCACCTAGGATCCTCAAAACAGCTTTATGAGGCTTATCTATCTCCCCCATTTTCCTGATGAATAAACTGAGACTTAAAGGGTGATGATGTGATGGACAGGGGTCACCCAGTGAGAGTGACTTGCCCTCAATATTTCTGGGTATCCTCCCTGGCTTTCTGAAGGCAGTACTGGTTCAACACCACAGTGTTGGCTGCAGGTCTAATTGTCAGTCTCACAGGGGTTGAGGATTTTAGTAAATATCATACATACGGACACACATATTTACACACCCATATGAATGTGATTGGTGTGCACTCTAAAGAGGAATCTTTAGATTCTGAGCAAAGCCCTTTGAATATCCTCCATGGTAGCAAATCTTTACCTCTAAAAGTATATTTGATTTTTGGAAATGGAAGAAAATCATTTGGAGCCTGTGATGTTGTGACTTATAATAAGAAATACATATTGGTCTTCATCCCCAGTCCCTGACACTGGGCTCCTAAAACCTTTGTAAACTCCGTGATAAGAGCACTAGCAGAATGCTTTATTCTAATGAGACGACTCCGGGTGGGCTCCTGGATTGGTCCTGGATGGGGGCTGCTTACCAAAAGGACCAAGCCTTGATTAGAAGCTTGAAATTTTCAGCGCCCCCTCCCACTTCTCTAAAGAAGGGAGAGGGACTGGAAATGGAGTTAATAATTGATCATGCCTACAAGAGCAAACCTCCATAAAATCTCCATAATGTGGGGTTTGGAGAGCTTCCAAGTAGGTGAACACGTCCACATTCCAGGAAGGTGACACACGCAAGTCATGCGAACAGAGGCAGCCGCCCTCAGGACCCTCTCAGGTCTTGCCCTCTGCATCTCTTCATCTGTATCCTTGATCACAACCTTCAAAGAACTGGTAACATAAGCTAAGTGTTTCCCTGAATTCTGTGAACTGTTCTATTACTTGAACCTAAGGAAGGGGTCATGAGAACCTCAGATTGGTAGCAGCTGGACAGAAGTTGTGGGTAACTTGGGTACCTCCTACTTGCAATTTGAATCTGAAGTGAAGGAGAGTCTCAGGGGACTGAGCCCCTAGCCTGTGGGATCTGACACTATGTGTAGATAGTAGTGGCAGAATTGAGTTAAATTGTAGGAAACGTAGCTGGTGTCACCGAGAACTGTTTAGTGCATGGGGGTGGGGGTGGGAGCAGTTTAACCCCACACATTTGGTGACCAGAAGTGTCAGAAGTGACATGTTCTGTGTGAAAGTAAGGAAGACACAGTAGGAGAAAGACTTAGGTGTTTCCAATATAGAGCTCAATAGTTTAGTGGGCTGTGACTTATTTAGTGGATAAAGTGGTGAAGTGGATAATCAGGATGGGGAAGGAATGACAGAAGAATGTATATATGGATGTATTAATGGATTTTACTGCCTACCCTGAGCCAAGCATCCTGCCTGGTACTGCTGTCCTAGTCCTTAGCTTGGCAATGACCCCACTACAAATTGGATATTATCTTCCCTCATTTGCAGAGGAGGAAACTAAGGTCAAAAGAGAGAAAATTACAATCTTCTACTAGTTAGTGGCAAAATTGGAACTGGAATTTAAATTGCCTTAAGGGAATGACAGATATTTTTGGTCAAAAAAATAAAAGAAACAAAAAGAAAGAAGAAACACATGGCCATAAAGCAATGAGATACTTTTCTAATTTGGTTCCAAGAACTGGCTGTGCAGATCATTTGAAATCAGTGAATCTGAAAATGTTTTAAGGAATGTCAGCCTTGTTATAATGAGAGTAAAGTTCCCGAGGAGACCAGAAGAATGGAAACAAACACCCCACTTGGCCGCTTGTGCATTATTTTTGTGTTAGCCAGAGAATTTCCTATTCACACCTTAGATACAGCATCTTTTGTGCTACAACTAACCCCCGAGACCTCGTTCAGCACCCTCATTCCGGGGTGGGGGGTGGGCGAAATGCAGCGCCAGAGACGGGGAGTGACTTGCTCAAGTTCACACAGTGAATTGGTGCCCGATCCCTGGCTGAACCCCAGGAGCTCGATGGAGCAGTGCTCTCCCCACCCGGCACACTGCTTCCTCCCCCTGCTCCCGTACCCCACTGATACACCCTCCGAACAACATAGCGAACATTTTTCAAAGACAACTTTCTAAGTCAGACACTTGAAGTATTATGTTATTGAGCCTTCAGAGAGACCGAATGGGTGAGAAGTAACACCCCCATTTTACAGATAAAACCAAGACCCAAATAAATGAAATACTAGGGCCAAGTGACAGAGCTAGGAAAGAGAGACCCCAGGATTTGAACCCGGTCTGCCCGCCTCCAGGTTCCCTGTGTTTGTTAGCATCACCCCACGCGGCCTCCTTTTGTTTGAGCTCCTTCTCCTTCCTCTGGTGTCCCTTAGGGGCCCAGGACCAGGCACGTTACACTTCAACCCACCCTCCCTCCAGCTAGTCACTTCCCTTCTCTTCGTGTCTGTCAACACAAATGGGCTGACCTCTCCGCACGGTTGTTTGGGCGAAGGCCTGCCCTATTCCCTGGGAACCCTGAGGAACAATGAACTGCTGCCCGGGACCTCCGGGCTCCGCCCCCATCCTGGACTGCTTCCTCGACTTCCCCTGCTCACACTTGCCCTGGGCCGGGACTGCGTTGAGCCCCTGCAGCTTGTCTACAAAGTGCGTCAAACACTTGTTTACTTGCTTTTCCTGCCTGGCCCGGGGGTTCCGCTGGCTATTTCTCTCTGGAAGTTCTCCTGAGGTGAGCTTTGATCTTCAGAGGGGAAGGCACAACAGGAAGATGATGAGAGATGCTCGGAGACTGTCCGCATCTGACTCACTCTGTCAAGGGGGAAAAAAGGCTCTCTTAAAGCAGCACAAAGATGCTGCTGAGAACTGTGCATCCTGCCAGTGCCTGGATGGAGGACTTCCTTTTCTCTGGATGGAGTTGGAAAGGAATAAAAACTCCATGAGCCAGAAGCAAATTCCCCCCGGGCCTTTCTATACTTAGCTAGCAGTATAAAGCATTGAATAATAAACCAATATACAACCTTTCCACAAAAATCCATTGCAGGGAGATGTTTTCAGATGTGTGTACTTTCCTTGGACAAAGTTGCTTCTACAAACAACCTTCTGCATAATCTGACTTGAGAGCTGACATGAGAATTTCTCTGCAATACTGCTTGAAATACCACCCCATTAGAGAGCTACCCATTAGAGAGCTACCTTTTGAGGGCTTTTTGGTCCTCAAAATCCATATTAACATGAATACGTACAGCAGGGCCACCTAAATATTAAAGAATCAGTGAGGGTCCCAGGAGGAAATGAGAGGAACACTCAAAAGGGTTTAAGTGAAGAAAATTTAATATGGGATGACATACAGGGGTGGGGCAGAGAGGGAGAAGGGAAGACGCACCCTTGACTTCTCTCTCCTCCCTGCGCTGTATTCTCCTAACAGTGCCTTCTACCGATGGAACCCAACTAAAAGCCAAAGAAGAGAGGAGCCTGGTGATTTCATCCATAGAAATCAACCTCTGGGGCATAGAGCAAGGTGGACAGGGCAGCAAAGAATGGATCGGGTGGGGCCAGGAGAGAATACATAGTTACTTATCTTCTCCCTAACAGCTGAGGGAGTGGTTCTGAATTGTTTTTCCATGTGGAGCTGTTTTTCATGGAATCCCAGTTATTACAACAGGATTCTAAGTACTGTGAAACCAGTACTTATTAAACTGGTCTGAAAAACCTCAACATTGCACTGCTGGCGGGGCATTTCATTGTTATTCCTGCTGCCTCTTGATTGGGGCTCTGAGAGAAGAAGAACCTTATGTCCCTTTTCATATTTTCTCTCTGTTTAAGGCCCAGAGAATACATATGAATGTAAGATTTCATTATTTCATAGGGTAGCTTTGCTAGGTATGTAAATTTTACTGTGAAATGTGTTACATGTATACAACAGTATTTTAAATATATGTAGAGTTGAAAATATAGTACATTTAACACTATGCACTTTCCATAAAAATTAATAGAACATTAATCATCAGTACTTTATATAATAAGTCTTCCAAATGCCTCTCTATAAATAAAACCTCCAACCTCTGAGGAAGTAGGTGAACAAGGTCATGAGTTGGGAAACATAGGCTTCACCAGAGGTGGGCATCTAGTGGGGGCATGGCACTGGGTATCCAGAAAAAATATTGTGCAGAGTGTGGATTTTCTGCTTTGCCATGGACTACCTTCAGCTTCTGAAGGAGATCAAAGCAGAACACTTCTGTGGAGTGAAATGAGCACCCTCAGCTGATCCAGAAAATAGGCCATAGCAGAAAAAGCAGCAACTTCAGCAGAAATGATTAAGGTAAGTCAAGAACAGATCATATCACCCAGCCTCACCTAGGAATTCTGTCTTCAAGTGAAAAAAAAAAGGATTAATAGCAGTGGGGATCTTGGTGATGACAACTCTTGATATACTTATCTTTGGGTCACTCTACTCTCATCTGGGCTGGTTGTCCCCTATGCTACACAGCTATCAATCTGAGACCACCCTTTATCATCCTCTTGAGTATTTCCTTCATCCCTCTCTGGTATTGGAGCTCATGTTTCTTGTATTCAATGTCTTTCCCTGTTTTGGCTTACTATCTTTTTTTCTTGTGCAGCATATAATCTAGCAATTCCCTGAGAAAGGGTGCATGGGGAGAGCAATTCGTTAAGACTCCACAGGTCTAGAAATATTTTTATCCCATAGTATTTGATTTATAGGTGAGCTGAATGAATATAGAATTCCAGGTGGAGGTTAATTTTTCCTCAGTATTTTGAGGGCATGTCTCCATTGTCTTCTTGTTTCACATACTGCTGTTGAGAAATCTAAAGCCATTCTGATTGTAGATTTTTCCTTTGTTCCCACTGATTTGAAATTTCACAACGATGTATGTACCTTGTGAGTTTCTTTCTTTTTTATTCATTGGGCTGGGTACTTGGTGGGTCTTTTTAATCTGCTCTGGAAATTTTCTTGCATTATTTCTGAGAATTTCCAACTTTTCCCCATTTTCTCTGCTGTCTCTTTTTAAAACTACCATTATTCTAATACTGGGCATTTATAATGGTCCTCTCTTCCTTTTATTGTTTTCTCTGATTTACCTTCTCTGTGTGTTTGCTTTTTTGTGGGGTGGGAGTAAGGTAGGAGTGAAATGAAATCCCCTCAATATTACCTTCCTACCTAGTTAGAGTTTTTCATTTCTCCTACCAGATTTCTCATTTTCAAGAGCTTGTTAATGTTCCTCGGAGTTTTAAAAATAGCATTCTGTTTTTGTTTCATGGCAGTTCTTTTCGTATTTCTCAAAATGGTATTAATCATAAAATTTATTTGGGAAATTATTTTCCTGCATAGTTTTTGTTTGCTCCAAATTGCTTTGTTTCTTTGTTTTTGATTTCCATCTCCCACAATAGAGCCTTCCCTTAGATGTAAAACTTGGCTGTATGCTCATGATGATGAACAGGAAGGTAAAAAAAAAAGAGAAAGAAAGAAAAAATAATAATTGGCAAGGTGTGGGACCTGACAAATTTGAGGCTCAACACAGAAAAATGTGGCGCATCTGTTTGTTGGGAGAACATCAAATATACTTTTTACTTTTCAGTTTAACCACAGAATGGTCTTCTGGTATCTTACTAGGAGGGTAAGAGTCTAGATGCTAATGTACTGAGACCCAAGCATGAAAATAACATATCCAGAGTTAGTCCTACTTGAGAGCTTTGTTTCTAATGAAGTCCTCAAGAATGGGAAGTGGGAAGGTCACTGTTAGTCCATGCCTACAAAACCCTGTTGCCATCTTATTGTACACCAGGCTTGCTCTTGCTGAATGTTTCTCTTCTTTAAGCAACACAATAGTAGATGCATGTGCTTGAGCTCATTTAATAACCACAAGAGGCCTGCATGGTAGGCATTGGGGAATTATTGAAGGTTTGTCCTTTTTTTTCTTTTTTTTACATTTTGCAGTAAACGATGGCCAGTGAAAATTAAATTAACTGACCCAAAGTAAGACAGCTATTAAGTGACAGCGTTAGCATTCTCACTCCAGTCCTTTGATTCCAAAGCTGCTTATTTTTATTTTAAAACGTATTTTTCAGAGTAAAGAAATACATGCTATTGTAGTTGTCATAAGATACTTATACATGTAAAATTCTGAATATTTAAAATAACCAGGCCACTGAAACACTGTAATATTCATAGAAACACACTATAATTTTTCATTTATAATACTAATTTATTATTTATTTGACTGTCTCCTAATTTGAAACATTTAAGTTGGTAAACCTATTTTTTTTCTACTACATGGCACTAGCCAAGGGCAACCAGTATGGGCAGAAGTCAGGATCAGAAAGGAGCAGAGTTCTAGGCCAGTCCTTAGGTAGAGAGCTTGCTGATTAATGGCAGTTCAGAGGGATATGGTTCAGTACCCTGGAGAGCTCCAAAGAGTGCCAACCATTCTATAGGAAACTGGGCACCACAATGGCTGCGAGTTCTTTTGGGTTCTGAAGTGCTTGCTCAGAATGGAATAATAGAAGCGACCATACACAGCCAGGATTGGAGGTTTCTTTGTCCTTGACAAATTCATCCTCACCACTCCTCAGTTCAAAGAGCTTTGTAGGAGTTGGTCATTCTTTTCACCACTATGCCTTTTCTCAAGCTGTTTCCTCAGCTGAAAATGCCTAGCTAATTTCTATTTACCCCTTAATGTTCCATTGAATCACTAATCTCTCCACAAAGCTTTCTGAGCTCCCTCTACCTACCTCCTCGAAGACTTCCCCACTTCTGTCTTCTGCATCTCTTTTGGTCATTATATATGCCACACTAGCTTGTAAGTTTCTGTTTGTCTGTCTTCCTAACTAGACTATGAGTTTCTTGTGGACAGGGCTGATTCCCAGTTACCTTTGGTTTTAGTAATTACTCAATAAATAAAGTTAAATATTTAATAAATGAATGCACTTTCTGTAGGTAATGAGGCGCTACTAAAAGTGGTTCTCAACCAGGGACAATTTTGCCCCCCAAATGGCATTTGGCAATGTCTGGAAATAATTTTTGTAACATGGGGATAAGGTGTTACTAGCATATAGTAGTAAGTAGACACTGTGGATATTTCTCAACACCCTACTATGCACAAGATAACCCCATAACAAAGAATAATCTCACCCCAAATATTATTTGTGCTGAGGTTAGGAAACCTTGTTTTATAATAACAAAATGATTTAATCAAACTCTTCTTTAATCAATGTAAGAGTGTTCAGAGAGCAGTGAATCCAGCTGGCCTATTTTTATGGTGTAAAAACTGAGCTAGTTGGTTGTAGTGCAAGGGCAGAATCTTGTACCATGGCATCCTTTCCACACAGTTGCATTTGGCTAACATTATTTTTTTTAGCCATCTAGAACTCTGAGTGGTATAGAAACAGTTTTCTTAATCTATTGTTATCCTGGGTTTACCAATCAAATTCAGAGAACAGACTAGAAAAACTTTTTGAAGTCACAGAATGGGCACAGCTGGCCTCCTCCCACTCCTCCCTTGCATCAGCCTCATTTTTTCTGGAAGGATGTACCATAAATCTAAGCCTGAATGAGAAGAAAGAGTTCTCTCAAAGGCTCATTTTGGAACAATTCAATCTGCTCCGGGAAATGAGATATTAGCCTGTGGAAGAGTGAATTATTTTAAGCCACTCTGTATTAGAACCAATTAAAGCACCAGAGAGCCATGCCTGCCACAGGAGAATTCACTCTAATTGTTACAGACCAAGGGATCCAGTATAATTTTTCTCCCATCAGCAAATGATAGCATTTAGGGAGACAAACTCCATTTCCAAGGGAAACTTTGAACCAAGTGTAATGCTTATCTCCCTCTTCAAGTGCCTCAGATTTAGAATGCTCCTGATCTCAAAGAGATCATACCTCTTATGCGTCAATCTACCATTTTCCCAGCAATAATCACATGCCTGGATTTCTCCTATTCAGCTCTGTTGACTTAGAAAAGCCAAGTGATTCAGGCACAATACATAGTCAATCAGCAAAGGAGGAAAATGCAGAAAAAAAGAATCTGCATGGTATCCTGAATAAAAGACACTTTCAATAATTTTGATGAATTGTCTTCAAGGGAATCAGCTGAATATGTTAATAATTTATTGAACAGGACTGTCCAGGAGTTCCCTGGTGGTGTAGTGGCTAGGCTTCGGCATTGTCAACACTGCAGCCTGGTTTCGATTCCCAGCCAAGGAACTACCCACATAAAAAAATAAAAAATATAAATAAAGGACCGTCCAGAAAGGATCCAGCCATGTAATATGAAAAACAGAGACATTTACAGCTGGATTTTTTCTGGACAGTCCTTGTATATTGTAAATGTCCAGCACATACATGATTAGCTAAAAATGGCCACTGAGGCTCCGAAATGACGCAGAGGGGAAGCCAGTTTCTGCAGAAGGAGTTCAACCTTCTTTGCTAAAGTTTGCCTTGGAGCATCAAAAGCTATTCCTGTATTGGCTGCTATTGGCATGAGAATATAAAGTTGTGTATGTCGGGGAACAGAAAAGGTTAATAGGTAGCAGGTCTCAACAAGGAAATACTGTCTCTTCATCTCTATTCCTTGTCCTCTTCCTCTCCCCTGCACCACTCCTCAGTACCCTCCCACTCCCACCCCCACATACCCCACCCCCACACCATGGGGAGTAGTTTACAATTTAGAATTCAGACTCAAGAAAGTCTAGGTTTGAGTTCCACTTCTGTGCCTTTTCTGAGGCTCAGACTCTTTACCTATATATTGGGACTAACACTGCTAATATCCCCAGCTTGTCAAAGGGTTTACCTGAGATGGTGTGTACTCATAAAGCACATGGCTCATGAAGGCCTTAAGTAAAATTCTACTATAACCAGTGGACTCAGTCTCTGTCTGGGCAATTTTCTAAAGATAGAAAACTTGATCCAGGGGATTAGTAAGATGAGAAACATGGGATATGGATGGTCAAATGTAAGAAAAAATCTTTATCAAAGGTCCACTTAAAGTTCTGAGGTCTAATGATTTTTCTAAAACTCTTTTCAAGATGTAAAATGGTTGGATTTGTGGTTAAGCAAACTTTTGAATTGCTCAGCTCTGTACTTAAGTTTCTAAAGAATGGATTTGTCACAGACCCAGCTTGGAGAAGGTCCAAAACTTTTTGGACATTGCAATAACCTGGGGCTTAGAGTTCAGAGAGAACTCAAACAAGAACCACCCTGTCATCATGGGTGCAAACAGAGAAAAATGCTTCTGCCATGAAAGAAATTGGTGAATCTGCAGTTAAAGCAGATGCAGGGTGGTGACAGGTCTTTTAGGTGCAAGAGTACCCACACCCAGCTCTTTCTTAGAAAAACTGGGAGATTTTTACAAAAGTATATATTCCTGAACCCCATTTTGGAGATTCAAGGCTGCAGAAGGGCACAGGATCCTGTTTTTTAGTAATGTATTAGGTGCTTCTGATCGTCAGTCAGGTTTGGAAACAGCTCAGAAGGTGGATGGCTCAGGACTGTGGGCGCCTGCTTTAGAAATGATTCACTGAATATTAGCTTCTCCAATTTATTTCCCTTTCTAACATCTGGCCCATGTCTCTCCAAAATATGTAAGAAAGATTTAGGAGAGTCTTAAGAGGTACTTGATCTGATTCCAATTTCAAAGGTAGTGATTTTGGAGTATGTGTGTGAAAAATGACACTATATAACAATGAAAGTTATTGTCATCATCACATGTATTTTAAACATTCAAGTCCTACGTGACAAGACTCAACATCATGATCTCATCTCCCACCACCCCCACCAGGCACTTGGTGTCTCTTCAAATACAGTTAACTTTTCTAATTTTTTTCCACGTCTCCTTCCCCAATCTGCAATGAAGCTGTAGGACCTGGTGGTTAGGAGGCTGGCTTTGGAATTAAGGCAGGCGGGAATTCTGGTGTGGTTGTGAGCTAACCTGTATGTACTCTGCTGGTCAAGACCCTACAGATGGCAGAGCAACAAGATAGAAGGGGCTTGGGTCACTGCTCAATGGCACTCTCAAGTGATACCTAGAAAGAAAACATAAACTTCTCTCTTGTTCAAGGCACTATTATTTTTGGTCTTTATTCAAAAATATTAAACTACATACTACTAAGTAGTGACCAACACCTGTAGTTCAGGTGATAAGAGTTGCGAGAGGATGTACTTAGTGCTGGGAGAGCATATTTGAGAGAACCGAACCCTACCAAGCGGCAAGGCCTAGGAAGCTTCCTAGAGAAGATATTTAAGTCAGGTACATAAGGTGAGTAGCACTTAGACAGGTGAGAGAGGAAAGGATGCCCCAGATAAAAAGTGTGGGCAAAAGTACAAAGTCAGGAAACAACATAGGATGTTTAGGAAATTTGAGTTCAGCAAAGCTAAAGAGTAAGGTTTAAATGGGCAGTGGGAAATAATGAGGCTGGGGCTTGGGAGTGGGTTTTGTGTGGGGTCAAGAAGAGGGTGTGGTGACATAATGAAAACTCTAATCGGGAAATCCCTTACCATGGAATCTCTCTGTGTCTTTAGCAGCTCCGGTAAGGGAGGAGACTGAAAGCCAAAGATAAGTGCTATGTGGTTTCCTCTCTTCTATAATACTAGCTTCCTAATGGGGACTGTGGATTCATAGGGGGCTCAGTCCATGTCCATAACAGCTGGACTTCTTATGAAGCAGAAAAAAAATCCCCAATGGCTCCTACAAACAGACTGTGTGAGGTAGGCTGAGCTTCAGGCCTATCAATACCTTGTCAAAGTAACCTCAAGTAAGGTCACTGGCTGAGTAAATTTAAACCAAGCCTCTTAAGGTAATGGGAGGGAGAAGTTTACGTGGTCGGACAAGCCCTGGAGAGTGATGGGAGTGAGGGAGAAGGTAGGAGCAGAAATCATATATCAGTTTTTTCAAATGTAAACAATTTCAACTCAACCATCTCAGATGACAGATGGTTCCTTAGTCTAAAACCCTACGAAGATACCACCAGTTCCCCCCATGCAATCCAAATTTTTTGGGTTAGGAAGGTTATTTCTTTCTTCTGTTTCTTTCCAGGCCTTTGGTCACTCACTCAGTTTTAACTATGCTGGTTTCATACTCTCTTAGCTGCTCATGTTGATAAGGTTCTACAATGAGCCAGGCAATGCTAGACTCCATGTCAGCTCACTTCATCTAACTATCTTCCTGTGAGGTGTCATCACCATTTACAGATGAAGAAACAGAAGGACAGGTACTCTGCCCAAAGCAAAATAAAAATTAGAAACTGTAAGGGGAGGGACTTTCATTTGTGTTTTTATTTTTACAGCTGGATTACCACAATAATTACCCAGGGAACCATCAGTTAAGTATAGAGATAGGAGTTCATTAACATCCTTCCCCCCTCAAATCAGTACCTCCGCACTCCTTACCTCTCTTAAGGCTCTTCTGGTTCTTTCTGCTTTCTCCCCTACTCTGTATCACTTCCTTGGGCTTTTCTCTCTATAATAAAGAAAATGGAGCAATAAAGAAAATGAGTGAGGGACTTCCTCATTATTGCATGTCAGAGCTGAGACTTGAACCCTTGTGTTCAAAGTCCTCTACACCTGGGTTGGTTTCCTCCTCTCAGCTTACCTAAGTGTTTCTCCACCTTTCAAGGCCAATCAAACGCCATACTCCTCCACGGAGCCTTTCAGAACACCCCTGTCCTCACTGATCTTTTTCTTTGGTAAATTCCTGCCTATCTAGCCCACTGATAGGACACTTCAGCATTATTTAGCATTTCATATTCTTGTTTCGTCTTCCCTATGTTTGTCAGATTTTTTGGAGGCCAGGGATCACAGCTTATACCTGTTTGTATTATAGAATCTTGAATGTGGTCTCCACAGAGGAGGAGGCAGAATAAATAGATTCCTGGGCTCTGGAGTCAGGTTCAGGTTCAAACCCTAGCCCTGCTAGTGGTTTGCTGTGTGACATCAAATTAATTCATCTCCATCCAAGCCTTCCTGAAGGCTTGTTGAGAAAATTAAACCAGATAATAATCTTCAAGGTGTAGCACAATGCCTGGCACACATTAACTAATCATTCCACAAAGGTCAACTATTATTGGAACCCAACAAGTATTGTTGATAATGGATTACTCAACCAGTCCTCAAGGTTAAAAGAAAAAAATTTTAAGAACTCAGATGGAAAATTTTCTTTTCATAAGATACAAATCTAGAAAAGTAACAGAAGTTGGAAGAGGGCCAAACATGGTGTAGAAATTGCCTCACTTCCCTTCCATCACTTCCACCTTCCTACAGAAGCAATAATGGCTCCCCAGTGTGCCGAGCATTGAAATGACTAACAGCTGAGCAGATGACAATGAAGCAGAGTCATGGGACAGGCAATGTTCCTATTGCTAAGTCACGCAGAAGGGGCCAGCATTGCCTACAAGCCACAGTAGCAATGAGTGATGTTAGGATGAAAGATGGGTATATTTGGGCCCCAACCTTGGTGTTCAAACAAGACTCTAGAACAGTGGTTCCCAACTGTTTTCCATTTGTGTAACCCTTCTAAACCCAATTCTATAAACTGTACCCCTTGTTTTTAAAACAGCTGTTTTTAAATACTGACATGTCTGGTCAGTGCCTATCTTAATGTGAAATAGTAGACATGAGGTAATAAGTTAGGAAAGAAAAATTAATACACTAAAAATACAAAGCACAGATTTAATTTTATAATATTTGTAACACAGTTAAATATTGATAACGATCAAATATTTAACAAACTTTAAATTTATTATTAATATTTATTTGTGTTATCTGAAAAGTCTATAATAATTGTTACACAGATCACTAGCTGATTGAAACATCGTTAGTGAGATCATTGAGCTTGTTTTGATGCACTTAGTTTCTTGAAATCAGGCTCAAAAGATGCAAGATAACAGTCTTAAATCCAGACTTGCACTAAGCTTGTTGCAGTACTTATTTTTTATGAAGGTGTAAGGAGAAAGAGCTCTCTCCACTAGCTCAGTATTAGTAAATGGCAAGAGGTATTTGAGTCCCTTCTCATTGAGCTGTTCATGTTCCTCACTGACATCTACCCAGAAGGTATTAAAATGCTTTCTTTTAAAATCAGAATTTAAAGAAGAATCAGTTGAAAGTTCGATTAACTGCTCTTTTTCATGGATTGATAGTTGAGCTTCTTTGAAGAATTCTTAATTGAAGACATCAGCAATTTAGTTGTTCTCTTTTCCACGCTGAGGGAAGTACTTATAAAAGGACACTGTAAGACCTTCCAAGTGACTTACAATATGCTCTTTCACATTTTGGGATAGGTCCAAGTCATTCTCAGATAAGTTGTGCAGAGTTTTAAAAACTTCAGGCTGACCTCATTTAATACACGGTTTCCAAAAGTCTAGTTTTTAAATTATTGACTAAATTTTGTTGGTTAATTTGAATATATAGTGATTAAGCTGTTTTGAAGTCCCCAGTTGAGTTTGTTTATTTCTGAAAAACTTCTGATAAAAATATAAGACTTTGAAGCCAATCACTGTCCTGAAACTTTGGAGCAACAGGGAAATGATGGTCTTCAAAAAATACCTGAACTTCATGTCTAAGTTCAAACATCCATTTAAGTCCTTTGCCATGAGATAGCCACCTTACCTCCATGGGCAAAAGTAATATGCCATGAATGAAATTAATTTCTTCACATAGCACTTTATATAATCTAGAGTTTTGTGGTTGTGACTTAATAAAATTTACAACTTTTACAGCCTCATCAAGAAACATCTAACAGTTCACTAGGAAGAGGCTTAGATGCAAGATTTTGTCTATGAATGCATCAGTGACTCCGTGGTACATGGCGAGCTACTTCTTTAATTTGGCTACTTAGGCCTATAAAACAACCTGACACACGCTTGCCTCCATCACTGCATACACCATAACAAATAACCAACTAATGTCCTTTTTAATGACATAACCATTGATTGCATTAAAAATATCCTCACCTGTGATACGCTTTGTCAATGGGAAACAATGCAACAGGTTTTCCTCAATTTCATTTCCTACCAAGTATCTCATGATGATAAGCCAAATAGATAAATCACCAACATCTACACTTTCATCAACCTGAATGGAAAAGAATTTACTTTTTCTAATTCTATCTACTACTATAGCTTCAACATCATTAGACAACTTTTGAATTCATTAAGACACTGTATTGTTTAAAAAAGAGAGAGTATTGATTTTGCAGACATGTTCTTCTCCAAACATACAAAAAATGGCAACCTTAATACAGGGAGAAATTAAATCTTCAGCTATAGTGTGTTTTTTATAATATCACATTTAACTATGCAATAAGCAATGTAGTATGAAGCCTCAGTTGCATTCTCATTGTCTTTCTTTCCTGACATCACGTATGAAATAACAGTTGGATGGTTTTCTAAGTGCCAAAAATAATGTATTTCTTTGTTTTTACACATAGGATGTTTAGTTTCTAAATGTCACGTGAGTAGAGAGGGTTTCATGCAACAGTTGGATAATATTTCCCCACACATAACACACAAAGGCTTAGGACAGTCATCATCCTCTATAAATGAAAACCCATGTTTAATATACTCTTCAGAGTGCTTCCTTTTCTTCTGTGTAATATCTGAGGTTTGTACCTTCTTACTATCTCCCAGTGTGGGTGTACTCATAGCTGCAGACATATGTTGAGAAGTACTTGGCGATGATTTATAATCCATGCCAAGTTTTTAACCATTCTTGTTTTCAACCACTGATCCATAACTGACATGCTTAAAAATCTCTGACAATAATAATTGAAATTACGTTAAATTTTAAATTAAAAAACTACTTGAAAAGAATCATGATTAAAGACAATGCACTTTTACTCAGTCAATAACAAAACTGATCAAACAGTCTGGCTACCAACATATTTATATATTTGGGGAAGTTCTAGAAACACTGCAAATGGATTGTTCTGAAACTGTGCATAATGATTGATAGAAGAGCAGTTTGGATAACCATGCCCTCACCAATCATCATTTGCCAATATGATATAATTTTGAAATGTCTCCATTAATGGTGGTTCAAACTTAACATTTATTGCTCCAGAACTAACATTTTGCTTTTTTTTTTTAACTTTACTTTTTTTTTTTTTTTTTTTTTTTTTTTTTTTTTTTTTTTTTTTTTTTTTTTTTTTTTTTTTTTTTTTTTTTTTTTTTGCCATTACTGATTATTTTTCACATACTTCTGAATGGCCCAGCATGTACCCACCAGGGATATGTGTAGCACTGCTTGAGAATTGATGCTATAGATTGTCAATGACTGGAGAGAAATACAACAGCTGAAATAGGAGTTTTCAGGGAAGAAGCTGAATAGCTCATTTTGTCAAGAAGCAAGAAATACAATATTCTGGGTGCATGTTCATGTATTTCTTCAAAGGACTTTAAAAGGCAAAAGTTTGCCAATTTTATTCCCATAATAACTGTGGAGGAGCAAACTCATCTAAAACACACAATACCTATAGCTTTATGTGCTTTTTCCATTTGCAAAGAGATTCTTCTCCAAATACTTTCAGATGATTTTAAGGAGAGTTTTGGAATGGGATTTACATATAGATTATTTTTGCTGCAATTCTATGGACTTTTTCTGGTCATCTGTCTTGCAAACCACAAGAGGCATTTCTCTGAGAATCACAGGTAAGCAAAACAGAACTAAAAATAGAACAATGTAAGCTAAGTCAGGTGGACAGGAAACTCATAACCTGAAATCTGGGAAGCTAAAAGGGGTTTAGGAGATGCAAAAGAGGGTAATATGGAAGCTTAATAAAATGGGATCAGGCAGGACTGGGAAAACCAGCAGAGACTGCTGAGGTATTCTGGGACACAAGATCCCTGTAGTTGGTGGGGGCTGGGTGGATAGAGAGGATAGGAGGAAGCAAAGTTCAAACCAGAAGTAGCTATCAGGTAGAAGTTGTGACCACCAAGCTAAGAGCAAATCGGGGCAAGGCATCATGTGCAATACTTTCCAATGCAAATGTAAAAGATAGTACTATAAAGAAATAAACTATCACCAGAAATATTTACTTTTTACAGCAGTGCCCAACAGTTGTATTATATCATTGGTTTTCCTTCTCTGGCCTCAGTTTCCCCATATTTAAATCTGAAGAAGTCATATTACTCTCTGGTCTGAATTAGTGGCCCTTCTCTGCTCCCTCAAACTTCTGGGTATAATTGTCTATTAACAAGGTTGTCTCCCCACTTAGACCTTAATCTCTTAAGGGCTGGGACTGTATTTTATACATCTCTGCATCCTTAAAGTCTGGCACAGGACCTGGCCTATAGCAGGTGTTCGACTGACATGGGCCAGACAAAGAAGGCCTTCTACCTCCCCCACTATGGGAATTACTAGTCTCCTTTTCCCTAGTTCATCAGATTTCAGTTTCACCCTTTTCCTAGTCCATAGTCTCTTTTTTAAAATTTATTGTTAGACTTATTGGGGTGACATCTGTTAGCAAGGATTACATAGGTTTCAGGCATACAGTTCTACAGTACATTGTCAACTTGTATAATAAGTTCACCACTTAATGTGACTTCTCTTTCCATCCCCTTATATTTAGCTCCCCCTCCCTCCTCTCCCACCTGCTCCTCCTAGTCCATAGTCTTAATCATCTTCTTGATCAATTTTTCCCTGACTCCTCACCTTGAGCAATAATAGACTGTCCCTAGCCTGGATCAAAAGAATTCTCCTACATTCTGCCATTGATAATTATCCCCAAATTTACAATTCATGCCCCCAACTTATAGATTATAATCATTGTGGGTCAGCAGTCTTCCAGGTCTTTCTGGCCCCCAGATAGGTGATAACACCTAAATAACCAGCTAGGCTAGAAGTCAACAGGCCATGGGCTCAATGGACTATCATCATGTGACCACCCAGTGACAGGGGCTTTGGGGCCTGCTTCCTGGGGCCAGTGGTTTTTAAACCTATTAACTGAATTAATTTCTCCTCATCAAGGGGCTATTGGGATACAACTAATACCTTCATAAGGCTTCCAGGCCATCCCAGCTGAAGAATTCAACACAGTCTCCCAGGTGGATCTTGAGACCCCTTCCCCTTTTAGATCAGATAAGAATGAGAACTCCTGAATCCCCAGTAGGTGGGGACAATGACCACCTTCAGCAGGAAGCAGATACAGAAGAGACCTGCAGTCCCTCAACTACCCATAGAGATTTATGGTGACAATTTCTCTCAGGAGAATGTGAGGAAGGCAGATAGAGTAGGGGATCTCAGGGTCCCTCCCAGGGACTTGCCCTGCTGGAGTAGTCACCACTCTGATACCATCCTATCATTAGTAATCCCCACCCCAAGTTAAGCAACCACAGGACAGTGCCAGGCAAAAAGCTAACTAATAAAAGAAAGTGAGAGGGCACAAAACCCCCACCAGTTTAAACCAGTTCCTAAAGCCTGTTCAGTAAGTTACAACGACCTTCATTTCACCTGAGCCTCATTATACCATCATTATAATATCATACATATGCCCAGAGGTTTAGTAATATCATTGTAACAGACTGAATTCTGGGAAAGAACATGTGCAATGAGAAGAGGTGATGTAATGGACCTCCTGTCAATAAAAAATGCCAATCAAACAGGTCCCACACCCAGATAGGCATAACCCCTTAAAACAGTGGTTCTCAACCTTCCTAATGCCGCAACCCTTTAATACAGCTCCTCATGTTGTGGTGACCCCCAACCATAAAATTATTGGTAGCTGCTCTCTACACATGTGTGACTGGTCTGCATATATACCTTATGTGTTTTCCGATGGTCTTAGGCGACCCCTGTGAAAGGGTTGTTCCACCCCCAAAGGGGTAGCGACCCACAGGTTGAGAACCACTGCCTTCAAACTAAAGAGAATAAAATGACCAAAGCCTCACTAATTGGGGCTCTTTGAGCCATTTTCCTGCTCAGGCCTGCTCCTACTTCTTTGAGTGTATTCTTTTCTTCTAATAAAACTGCTCTTTCACTACTTTATTTCTGTGTCTCGCTCAATTCTTTGTCCGGGACACCAAGGACCTGTACATCACAATGAGAAGAGCCCATTTTCCAGTTACATAACCAATATTTGCTAACTGAATGGTCTCTAAAGTCCTTGGAGGATGGAATCACAGAATGAGTGGATCGGTCTTTCTGATTCTGTCCTCCCTGTGGAGGACTTAAAGTATGGGCCAAACTGCCTTCCCAGCTGTCCTGAACAGACCGCTTCAATCAAAGCACTGTGGCCCTACTCTCCCCTTTTTTTCTTTCCTTAACTTCTCAATTCCTATTTCCAAATATCATTGTCCCTGGACTGTGCCAGTCTAAAGTCCTGTTTTGATTGCTTCAAACTTCAAGACAAGGGTCTCATAAACGTGAAATACCAATGTGGACAAAAAAAAAGGACCACATACTAAACCTCACAAGCTCAGGGGAGGCCAACATGGCAGGCCCTACAAGCTCAGAGACCAATTAACTACATAGGATGGTCTGAACATAGAAATTCCTAACTAAAAGCGAGCCAGGGTGGGAAGTCACATCTTTAGCCTGAAGCTTCCCTGATAAAGTCAATTTTTACCTTAAGTAAGCCTGTTGTCTTTTTGCATTATCTAAGATAACATACCCTTGAATGTCAGTAATCCCTCCTTGTTAATCTTGTCCCCCAATTACCATATCTATGGGGTGTAAAATGCGAACTACTAACTATGCTATGCCCACCAGTGTAAAAGTAGTATCTGTCACTCCAATTTACCTTTTACCCAATCCCAGAGATTTCCTCACTTTGCTTTCTCCCACTCCCTTAATCTATCACCAACCGATTTCACATACCGCCCCCCACCCCACTTACATCTCCTCCTTTGATTTTAATGTATAAAATAAGCTGCAAAACTGCGATTTTCTGGAGCATTTTCTCAATCCATCGAGATTTTGCTTCCCAGCAATTATCATCAATTTGGCTCAAATAAACTCATTGAAGTTCTCTACCAGTTTGACGTTGCTTACATCTCACATCGACACCCACCAGGCCCCTAGTGTACTTCCTTTCTCGAAGCAAGTCCCTAGGCCTTGCTTAGGTCTTATGTGGGTGTTACCTTAGACTCCCTTGGAAGAAGGTTCTGAGACAATGGTTTGAATGGAAGGAGTTTATTGAGGAAGTGATTCCAGGAAGTGCTGAGAGTGGAGTAGGGAAGTGAGACAGGAAAGGGAAGGAAGGTGATATTGGTAGGGTGCTCTCATGAACAGGTGCTGCTGCAGACAACTGAAGCTCATGCCTCCTGAAGACCTCTGGGAGTCACTGTGGAACACATCTCAGCGTCATCCCCCATGAGGAAAGAGGGAGCTGGGGTACTGACCCACCCACTCCCATCCAAAATGGGCTGAAGGCTATGTGAGGGATGGAGGGTAATCCCCCAGCACTGCTAGTCTGCCTCATAGACCAGTTGAATACGCTCCTGCAGCCAGAAAGTCCCCAGCTGTGCATAGAAACAAGCCGGCAGCATGCACAGCAATTGTGACATCGCAGGAGACAAGGGCAACACCAACACCTTATGAGACGCATTCTCAGCCTGATGATCTTAGAGCTGCCCTTCTCTCCTCTCAGTTTGCTTTACTTGGATTAAACATAAATTTCTCCAGTTGGAAGAGATAAGGCAAACATCTAGGTCAGTGGTTCCCAACCTTTTCCCACCTGTGTACCGCTTTTAAATCCATTTCTATAAATTCTACCTCTTGGTTTTAAAACAGCTTTTTAAAAATACTGACACTTAATGTAAAATAGTGGAAATGAGGTCATAAATTAGGAAAGAAAAATTCCTGCACTAAAAGTACAAACCACAGATTTAATTTTACAATATTCGTAACACAGTTAAATATTGATAATGATGATCAAGTATTTAAACATTAAATTTAAAAACTACTTAAAAAGAATCATGATTAAAAACAACACACTTTTACTCAGTCAATAACTAAACTGATCAACCAGTCTGGCTAGAGATGTATTTATATGTTTGAGAAAGTTCCAGAAATGTCGCAAATGGATTGTTCTGAAATTGTGAAATGATTGGCAGAAGAGCTGTTTGGGGGAGGGTTCATAGCCACGCCCTCACCAATCATCATTTGCTAACGTGTCTGCAATAACGGTGATTCAAACTTAACTTTTATTGTTCCATAACTAACATTTTGCATTTTTTTACTTTGTTTTTTTGCCATACTGACTATTTTTCATGTACCCCGAGTGGCCCAGCATGTACACTGGGCACCAACGACCTAGGTTAACCAAGTCCCTCTTCCCTTCAAAACTCCTCTCTACAACATTCCTGACAAGTGCTTAGTCAGTCTCTGCTTGAATTTCTCTAGTATCAAGGAACTCGCTGCTCTGAAAGGCAGCCCATGCTGTTGATGTTTTTCAGTTGCTAAAAATTATTTTTCCTTTTTTTTTCACTCATAGTAGGCCTTTTAATAGCTAAAACTAATTGATATGTTTTCACTATAACTCTTCTTCTCTGGCCCAAATCATCCACTGCCTTCACCATTATTACTACAACATGGTCT
Source organism: Lyroderma lyra (assembly GCA_004026885.1). NCBI lineage: Eukaryota > Metazoa > Chordata > Mammalia > Chiroptera > Megadermatidae > Lyroderma > Lyroderma lyra. The sequence continues at coordinate 78,378 of PVJL010005221.1, read as the reverse complement.
CTTGACCAGTCATTCCCAACTGGGGCTGTCCTCCCAGGAGACTTTCTTGGTTGTTACAACTAGCAGGCAGTGCTACTGGCGAACTATGCATTGTGGTCAGGGGTGCTGCTAAGGATCCTATAAGACACTGGACAACCCCCACACCATTATTTGGCCCCAAATGCCTAAAGTCCAAAGCTGTTCTAGGCACATCATTATCCAGGTCACTCCTCTGTAGACATTATATGGCTTGTCATCTAAAGCATAGTGCTCAGAACTTGGCATGTGGTACCTGCAGGTATAAGACCCAAGATAGCATGAAAGTATGGGGTGGGGAATGGGAGGGTCCTCTCTCACTATGACACTGGGATTGACTGTAGCAGCTAAAGCATCCACCACATACACCTGCTCCTCTCCTGTGTGAGAGAAAAGCTCCAAGTCCTATTGAAACAAATAGTTCTCAAGCCAATAATTAAGAAACAACAACAAAGATATAAAAATATATGTGCAAATTTAGAAGGTAGAGTTCCCTCTGAGCATCCCCACAATCCTTTAATCATAATAAATTGAATCAAATTCATTTCAGTTTATTTTTTACCTTAAAGACATAATTGTAGATATTCTTTAAAATTTTCAACACCTGAAAATATGACAAATTGCCTTTTGTATTTTCATCTAGGCCACTCCTAAAAACATCAGCTAGGACAGACTAATGTTGATCTTCATCTTAACACTTTGGTAAAGATCCATTTAATTATAGCTTACATTTATTTATCTGATCTCAGAAAACACCAAGCCCAGATGGTTTTACTACTCGGTCCCATCAAACATTCAACAAACAGTTAATTCCTATTTTATTCAAACTGTTCTAGAAAACAAGGGCAAAAGATGAAGGCACATTTCAGCTTATTTTATAAAACTAGTATAATCCTAAAACCAAAATCAAATACAGTACATGAAAAGAAGAAAATTATAGGAAAATCTCATTAATGAACATAGATGCACAAATTCCTTTAAAAATTACCAAGCTGAATCTAGCTTTGAATTTTATATTGTATCAAGTGACTGAGTGTTGTTTATGCCAAGAATGCAGGGTGTTTTAACAGAGAATGTGTTCATGTAACTCACTGTATTAATAGATTGAAGAGGTGGGAAGGAGTCAGGAATGGACCACAGGAACACAAAGAAACAGTCTTTTCCTTGAGTAGTGAGTATATATTGGTCACTTTTTCTGTGTACCAAAAAACAAACAAAAAACCCACAAAATAACTGTGATATAAAATAAGCATTTATTTTTCATTCATCTTGAGGTAAGCTGGGGTCAGCTATTTCAGGCTAGGCTCAGCTGGGCAGCTCAGCTTTAGGTCTGTGGGTCAGCTAGGTGACTGTATCTGTGTGACTAATTATGCTTGGACCCAATGGCTAGTGCAAGTTCATCTCATGGCAGTGCACAGTATTAAGAAGGCACATTCAACAGGAGAAACACACTTCAAGCCCTTGCTTCCATGTCTGCCATTACTCACTGGACAAAGTAACTTGCAAGACCAAGTTCAAAGTCAAAGAATGGGGATGTATGCTCTACCTTTCATGACAAGGATACAGGAGGAGAGAAAAATTGAGGCCCAAGACTTAATATGTCATAGGGCATATAGGTGTTTTGTTACTTAGAACTTACAAACATGATAGATATGTAGACGCATTACATACGAGGGCCGTCTGGAAAAAATCCAGCCATTGTCATTATAACAAGAATGGTTACATGGGGAAGTTCCCTGGTGGCTAGGCTTCAGCGCTCCCAACGCTGCGGCCTGGGTTTGATTCCCAGCCAGGGAACTACCAAAAAAAAAAAAAAAAAATGGTTACATGGCTGGATACTTTCCAAACAGTCTTCGTATATGTACATACACACAATTTAGTATGTACAAAGTATTTCAGAATAAAAATTAAATTCACAAAGTATACATACACCTTGAGAAGCTTCTTTTTTACTAATTTCATAATCTTGTCCAAAAATGAAATGAAGTTAGTTCCTCAGAAGTTGTTCTTCATGAGCATCTCTTTCATCTTTACTTTTTTGCATTCTTTCAATGTCTTCCAGAAAGGATTTAAAAATTTTTACAAAGCACTGAGATAAAATTTACAATAAATCAGAAAACAAAGCAAAGGGAAAATAAGGTTCCCAAAGCAAGAGGGAGCTGGAATGACATTAGCAGCTGGCTGGACATTCTCTGTTTGCTTCTCTCAATTCTCTTCCCACTCTTCTCCTGCTCTTTGCTCCTCTAAGGACTCCCTTGTGTCCTGTTTCTATAATTCAGGTCTTGTTGGGTTCTGATGACCACTCTGTCCTCTTGCTGCTTAAGGCCTAGGCTGGTGATATTAATACATCTTGTGAACCATTTCTTGCTGGCTTCCTAATCCTGCCACATCTTTGTAACTAACCTGTTTACAAAACTCTCTTTATGTAATCATTTTGAAGGCGCCATGTGTCCTACCAGGACCCTGATTTCAATAGCCCAGAAATCACATGCCTTCAGTCTAAATGTCTACTAGAAATAGATCATAAATACAGCTCCAATCTCTCACTGTGATTATCAAGTGGGAAACACAATCAATAAAAGAATCTTCAGACCCTCAAGAGAAGCAGACCTACTACTGACCCTAAGATCGGAAAGAAATTTTCTCTGTGGTTTCTCAATGAGAGGTCATTGTGGTATGATGACCCAATTCGTTTCAGTCATACAAACCATCTCTAATTATTCGGGGCTCAGTTATAAAAATATCTTTACAGTTTTAAATATCATAAACATGCTAATGACTCCCAATATTTATCTCTAGTTCTGATTTTTCTCTGAATTCATTTTTACTATTCCAATTGCCTACACTGGATGCCCAAGAGACATCTCAAACTCTTGGCACGTACAAAACAAAAACAAAAACTCTCCATGTTTATTCCAAAATCCCCTTCCTAGTCTTCCTCCGTCATCATTCACTTGATTGCTCAGGGTGTGTGTCGCAGGGAGGAGGAGTGGCAGAAACCTGTAATCCTTGATTCCTTTTTTCTCATACTTCACATCCAATCCATCTGCTCACCATGGTGGCTCAGATCTTCAAAATATATTCAGAACTGACAAGTTCTCACCACTCCGTCACTAGCCAGTCTCTCTTATACTATTATATATCTGCTCCTAACTGGTTTCCTTCCTTCTACTCTTGCACTCTTCCCTGGCTCTACCTCCAGCAGCCAGTGTGATTTTTTAAAAATATGTCCTATCATGTCATCTCCTGCTCGAAGTCCTCCCATCACTTACTATCACACTCACAATGCAATATGAAGTCTTTATCATGGCCTATAAGGTCTTACCAGATCTGGCCCCATGCATCTGGTATCTACATGCATCACTCATTTTATTTAGATCTCTGCTCAAATGGCAACTCCTCAGAGAAGTCTTCCCTGGTCATTAGAACTAAATAGCTCCACCATTCCTATTCCTTACTTTACTTGTATAGCACTAATCAGTACCTGACATTAAATATAAATATGCAGTTATGTATTTGTATGTTTATCTTTCCATTTGGAATGTAAGTTCTAAGAAAATAGGAGTTGATTTTATTCACTCCAGTATCTCTAGTGCCGGGAACAATACTTGTCACAACAGCAGCCTCTTGATAAGTATTTGTTAAATAAACAAAAGACTCCATTCTAGTTTGTCTAGTTTAACTCAAACTAAGCAAGATCCAGAAAATATCTGAGACTCAATTATGTGAGTGGCCCTTGGATAGATGTTTAGAGCTTTAAAAATCTAACAGTATCTGATTTGAATTGTGATCTCTCTTTTTCGTGATCTCTCTTTATCTGGGTAGTAGTTATACAGGTGTATATATAAATACAAACCTATTAAATTGTACTCTTTAAGATTTGTGTATTTTACTTTAAGCTGCATCCCAATACGTTTTTAAATTTCTAACGTATCTAAACACGCCAATAGGTAGTTTCCATTGTGGCAAGAGCAGTGATGGAGGTCAGTACAGCCTGCCTGCCATGTGAGCAGTGAAAAAAATCACCCTCCAAGTGTTAAGATAGGCATACTCATTTAAAAGGAAAAGGAGAGGCTGTATCCTATCTTCCTTCTAGCACCAGAACCTCCCAGAAATCATGGGCCGTTTTCAATGCCCTGGGACCACCTCCTCAATCTGAAGCCCAGCATGAGCGCTTATCTGCTAAAGATCCCTGAAGTGAGATGGAGCACAGCTTCCTTCTGAGGAGCCCAGAGAGAGAGGAACATGGAATAATTTTATGCTTTAGAATTTAGATTCTTAACCACTGTGCCTGAGGTGGACACTGGGTCCACGCGTGTTGGAGGGGACTACTAGCACTGACAGACCAAGGAGGGCAACAAAGTTAGGCGCACGCTGGAACCCCGGACCCCAGTGCGCAGGCGCAGCAGGCAGCCGCCGACACGCAGGCGCACTGCGGTCTGGCGCCGGGTTAGACGGAGCGCAGGTAACCTGCGGACGGGGGCGCGCTCCCGGGCACGCGGGAACAAGGCGCGCGCCATGGAACAACGGTTAGCAGAGTTTCGGGCGGCCCGGAAACGGGCCGGGCTGGCAGCCGAACCCAGTACTTCCAGCCAGAGCGCACAAACTTCTGGAGAGAACGCGGAAGCAGCTGCGACTCCAAAGCCGGCCGCAGGCTGGCTAAAACGGTTCTTGGTATGGAAACCGTGGCCAGCGAGTGCTCAGGCCCAGCCCAATGTTGCTCAGGTGAGAGGAGGGAGGTGTCGCCCAGGAACCTGGTTTCTAGGACGCTGTCGTGGCCACCTAGGAAGCTCTGGCCAAGGCCCCGCCCCCGCCACGTGGTATCCTGCAGGCCCCGCCTAGTTGAGAGGCCCCGCTCACACGTTCTGACCCACAGGCCACGCCTCTGGTACTCCCAGGACTTCGCTGGCGGGGGCGGGGCTGCTGGCGTTCCCCCCATCCCCCGCTGGGGGTTGGGCCTCGCTAGTCCCTGTCACACGTGCCAGCATTGTTATATGGCTGTGACATTTTCTTTCCGGCCCTTGACCCACGCAGCTGTTTCCAGATGGGAAGGGGGGTTCTAGGGTCCTGGAATAAAGCACCTCTGTTCCCGCTCTTGCTCTTCACCGCGAGTTATTATTGTGACACCCTGTGGCTTTGGGAAACCTCTCCACAACCGTGTTGAGCCACAACCCTCTGCTAATGGATGGTAAAAGGTCTAATTGGATACTGATAACAAGTGGCAGTAATTAAGGCTTCATTTTGATTTTGCACCTGGACCACATGCAGCCAGTAGTCCAAGTAGCCTGTGCTTTAGAAATGGCGTTGGAATACAAAACTTGCGGAAGTGTGGCAGCTGTGACTGCCAGAGGTGGCATGTTTGCTCGTTGAGTTTGAACTAGAGAAGCTTATTCAAGTTCAGTAATGAATGTGGAAGGCCAAAACAATATTTAGATTAGTATGGTAGCCTTTTCACCCCTTAAATCTTTTGCTAATCTCCAATTTTGCAGATGAACTCAATTCGCCTCTTGTATCTTCATTTAGTTTTCACTCATGAGTAAAGTGGCAAGGTGATTTGTATGTGAGATTGGAGTATCTGTGGGAATACAGGACAGAACACCAAGGGGAAATCAGTGCTTTGAGTCAATCTTGACATGCATGGCCTTTGTACCTTGTAAGTGTGATAAGAGCCAAAAATTCCTTTTGAAAATCAAAATGTACTGGAGCAGAAGTGTGCCTTACTCCCTTAAAATTATTTCTATTAAGTTCATTTATTATTGTGCAACATCTGGTTCTAGGGATTTAAAAAAATCATGAAGAACTTACTGTTTCTCAGTTTCTATAACTGTTCTCTATGACATGCAGGGTGCTCACTGACTTGCAGAGAGTGCTGCAGGGTTCAGACAATCCATTTCAACATGCAATTTGTCTCAGGGTAACTTTATTGTTGATTAGAACTCACTGAACACAATTGCTTATTATTTTAGAATCCACTTCCCCTACCCTTTTTTCTCCCTGCAGTTAAAAAACATCTAACCCACACAATGAGTTTTTGACTGTATGTCACATTACCAAATGAGATCATTGAGTTGGATCCCAAGAAGCTGAACTTGGAGAAACTTCCATTATTAAAACCCCAAAAGCTGATGGCCTGACAAAAAGATGAGAGGAAATGCTGGACCTCCTATTGGTTCTTATTAATGAAGCTGTTTTTCACAAGGGACTCTCTCCTAAGGTCATTTTCTTTTTTTCTCTTTTTTCTTCTTTTTTTATTTTGTCCTAAGCTCATTTTCATTGACTCAGTTATCATTCCTGGGTTTGCTCTAGTGTAAAAATTCTCATTAAATTTTTTTTTCCTGATTGACAATCCATCTCTACCATATAATTTTGGTGGCACACAGTGGCATGTCAGATTTCTTAAGTCTTCAATTTGTAACTGCTTCTTTTTGGTGGCAATAGGTCAGGAAGCCTCCACATCCTCCTTTGCCCACTCTCAAATTTAGCTTGGAGCAATGCAGTCCCCCCAAATACAGCGATTTTCTCCTGTGATAACCTTCTACCACATTAAGACAAAAATGCGTGTACTTTCTTTTGAATCCTATAGAAACCCCCTGTCTCTCTCCCCAGGCATATCCCACACCAGCCCTCAGGGCACCATCTAGCCCCAGGGACCAGTACCCACAGCCATTCTGCAACTCCTCACCTCTAATCCTTGGCTCGTGTTGGCCCAGTGCTCAAAATGTGCTTTTCCTTTGGAGTTACCTGGCTGAGCACACTCTTGGCATCAGCCCCTGAGATCCAGGAGTTATCTTTTAGTTTCTTCCTTTCTGTCACTGCCATTCATTCACTCAGCAAAACCCGATCATGTGCCCAGCATATTCTAGCTACTGTCCTAAATCTGGGGAAGTGGATAAAGACAGAGAAAGTCCTGTTCTCACTGAACTTGCGTTTGAGTTTGGGGAGCGGGCAGTAAACAAAATAACAGAATGATGAATGCTATGAAAGGTGCAAAAAACAGATACTGTGATAATGAGTTACGGGGTGAGAGTGCTACTTTAAATCTGGTGCGCAGGGAGGACCTCACTGGGGAGGTGACATTGCATATGAAGGAGACACTTGCAGAAACCTGGGGACAAGGTTAAGGGTGCATGTGGTGATATTTATTTTTTGCTGAAATTTGTAGAAGAGAGAGCCAGCTAGGTGATGGGATGGGAGCATTTCTCTCAGAGGGAAATACTAGTGCAGACGTCCCCACATGGGAAGCAGCATGGGGGAATGGAAGTATCTTTCCTAGGCTATGCCCCTGTGTGCTGTGATGAGCACAGCTTTTACAACAGAAGGTGCACTGGAACTAAAATAAATGCAAATGAGGCAGAGGAATTTCCACATTCTTCCTCTTCTTTCTTTGTTTCCTCTGCCAGTTCATTTAACCACCCCTCATCTCCTTCTAGCTCTCTAACCCTCATCCTTACCGTTTCCCATAGTCTCCTAATTAAGTAAAAAGGGCTTTGGAGGGAGATCACCCTTAGATCCCCAACCAGCCTCATCTCTGCCTGTCACTAGCTGTGTGACTTTAGGGTAGTTACACTAAACATCTCAGTGTTTCCTTATCAGTAAATTGGCAGTAATAATGCCTGCCTTATGGATTACAGGAGATCAGGCATCTTGAAGGCACTCAATAAAATGGTGACCATAAATGTTATTTTTATACTCCCTCAATAATAAAATTCAGTTTACTGTGAATTTCAAGTTGTATGCCTTTAAAATGTGTTGTGTATCCATCAGTTCATCATTTCTCTGATTTGTGGGTCGCCGCCATAATGTCTGTCTGGTCCCCTCTTCCTGGGCCTCCTGCATGAGCTACTAACGATTTCCCTGTTTCTACTCTCACAGCCCATTCTCTACTTGGCAGCCAGAGTAGTCTTAAGTACAGATTGGATTATATTAGTTCCCTGCTAAGACCTGCAGTTATTGCACCATTGTGCACACTGATCAAATCTGAAAGGGACATTATTTATATAATAAATGTGTGTTGTAGGTATGTTGCTGATGATATGTTAAGGAGCTTCCAATCCAACTGAAAAGATAATAGTTACTATGCAATGTTGATGCTAAAAAGGAAGGTTCTAACAAAAATACAATTTCTAAAACAACATAAATCAGGTGACCTATATTGTTAATTGACACCAAATATTTTTGGTCCCTTTTTAAATTATCATGTGAAGAATATGGGATATAATTGAAGAAATGAACTAAAAGCTCTGCTGTGTATTGAGAACCTATGTGTGGAGTGCTGTGTTTGGCTCTGGAGATACCAAAAGATAATAAATGGCAGTCTTTGTCCTCGTCACAATCTAGTGACACATGCAACCTATATTAAAAGAGAGATACTTTAATGCCAGATAGTTTGGTGCTCAATGAGAAAGAGAGCCAGTCGGTGCTCCGGGAGGCAGAGGAAGCACCCCCCTTGATAGCGGAGGGGGTCAGGGCATACACAGTTCACCAGTCACCCTGGCCTGAAAGGAAGGCAAGGTGCTGAGGGGTGAAGGGGAAACCGGCTATTCCAGGCCACAGGTGGTGTCTTTGGGTGGTAAGACCAGCTGAGTTAGAGTAGAGCATTCATTTATGCAGCAGTACATTTTGGTGTACAGGAAATTTTTTAGACCTTCATTTTTCAAACAGCAAGTCATGACCCATTCGTGAGTGGTGAAATCAATTTAGAGAAATCTAGTTCTCTGTTAAAAATAAATTTAAAAAAAATAGAAAATGAGAGCTTATATGTAGTGAAGGTATTTGTTGAATTGTGAAACTTTTTTTCTGTTACATATTATATAATATAGTCTAGTCTCACTGGGCTAAATACAAGGTGTCAGCAGGCTGACCATATGTTCCATTTGAAATGGGACAGTACTGTTGTTTTCTGTCCCATTTAAAATGGGATGTCTGGTCATTCTCATTACACACACACACACACACACACACACACACACACACACTGGGTCACAGTACAAAACGTATTTCTTATTGTGGGTCATACCCAAAAAAGTTTGGAAAATCCTAGAGTAGAGGTCAAGTTCCCTAAAGCAACTTAAATACCTGTGTTTCCCATTAGCTCTCCGTGCTGGGGCCTGTGTACTGGCATTTCTTTCTGTTGAATAAATGGAAAGCCTTGGATTCCAGCCCAAGGAGTTTAAATTTTAACCTGTAGGCAGTAAAAATTGGTTGAAGGTTTGTGAGTGGGAGGTCGATGGGTGTTTTTGGAGATTCATTTCGCAACTGTATGTACATAGGATGGTGTGGGGAAGGGAAGAGATGGATGTGGAGAGTTCATTTAGGAGACATTGCCTGGGCCTGGGGATCTGTAGTTGGTCATGGGATGTAAAGTTTGTGTCTATAACAGTAATTTTTTTTTTTAAATATGTGGAAGGGATTTTTGTTTCCTATTTCTGGTATAGTCCTCATTTTAGAATCTTGACACTCACAGAATTTTAGCTCATCTAGTCAGATCCACAAATATATATCAATTCTGTGTGTAAAGCTTACACATGACTCTTACATTATCAATTATTAGGGCACGAATTAGCTCTTGTTAGCAGCAGACTCATCTGAGGAAATATCTCCCATGAATGGAGCTCATCTGAATGTCTTCTGGTTTTGATCAGGTCACATCTCACTAAGTGCTGATCAGTTTTGATTCATTTGGAGCAAGGCACATGAGTTCTTTGGAGATGATTGTTTTCGAGAGCAGGGCAAGAAAATGGAAATCAAGAAATTTCCAGTCAAGGTGGCAGAATAGGTAAACGCGGTGCTTTTCTCACAACTACATCACAATTACAATTAAACTGCGGAACAGGAATCATTGAGAATCGCCTGAAGTCTGTCTGAACCAAAGCCCTACAACTACAGACATACATAGAGAAGAAGCCACCCCAAGACTGGTAGGAGGGGTGGAGACACAGGACAGGCTGATCCCATACCCATGAGTGACCATTGAAAATCAGGAGAGGTGTCTAGGCTGCAGAGAAGGTGCCCCTGAGGAATGAGGGGTCTCAGCCCCACACCAGGCTCCCCAGCCCAGGGTTCCAGTGCTGGGAAGGGAAGCCCTCATAACTTTTGTCTGTGAAAACCAGGCCTTTTCTTACCTGAGGTGTTGTTTTTCTACCCTGGGGCTTTTTACAGAAAAAAGGCTGACTTTGTTGAACAGAAAAGAAACAAAAGGAAATTGAAACATTAAAAATGTAAGTGCTTACAATCTGTAGCACACTTTGGAAAAATAAAAAGTAAACATAGAAATCAATGAGCTGGAAGCCTTCCTGGAGCGATGACAGCTGTCTCTCCAGATCGGTTTTGATGCACTCTGCCCCATTATTCTTTATTCTTACTTTTGTATGTTTGTGTGTCCTAGAAGGCAGCTCAGCCTGGGAGCAGCACGTCACAGCCCCCACAGAAGACAGCCATTGCCCCACCATTGCCACGGGACCAGTCTTTCCTGACCAACATCACCTTCTTGAAGGTTCTCCTCTGGTTGGTTCTGCTGGGCCTGTTTGTGGAACTGGAGTTTGGCTTGGCTTATTTTGTCCTGTCCTTGTTCTACTGGATGTATGTTGGGACACGTGGCCCTGAGGAAAAGAAGGAGGGGGAGAAGAGTGCCTACTCGGTGTTCAACCCGGGCTGCGAAGCCATCCAGGGCACCCTGACCGCAGAGCAGCTGGAGCGCGAGTTACATTTGAGACCCCCGGAGGGGAGATAGGACCGTGCTCTGCTGTCCTCATGCAGCTAGACTGTCACATGACACTGTCCCCTCAGCCCTGGGCCTGGACTTGTGTCACATGCCCCAGACTACAGACAGCTTGTGTCTTGGACCTCAGTTCTACCTTCCCTGATCTGCTGCAGTTTTATCTTTGAATTTGAGTTTTGGTGAAACTCCCTGAAAGACATGGTGGGTCTGATGCAATTTATAAAACTTACATAATCAAGAGAGGCTACTTTGTCTCATTATTTGAGAGAGATGATTGTAGAGCACCAGAAAGGCACTGGGAGATGACTGTTTAAAATGTCCAGCTGTTTGTTGTACTGGTTTGGTACATCGGGACTGTATATTAAAAGTGACTATTCTCCTTACATCTTTTCATATTTATAGCATTTTTTCCCTAAAAAGCTTACATTGCAAGTTTTGTATTTGGAGTTCTTTTTTCTTCTTATTTGTTTGGTTTTTAGTTTTTGTTTTGGTTTTTGTTTTGGTTTTGGTTTTGGTTTTTGGTTTTGCTTTCTAAGTCTGCTTTTTTGATCATTAACGGTATTAACAAATAGAATATCTTGAAAACAGCCACTTTGCAGAGACAGATCCCATGGCCCATCACCATCTTCCACTGTCCCAACTCAGTGAAGGAAGGTAAGAGAAGACAAAGTCTTAGGTGACGTGTGGGGAGGGATTTCACAAAGTCAATATTGGTCAATTTGATAAGTAGTTATTAATGATAAATTCAGCAAGGAAAAATTCTTGAGTGTGTACATAGGAGAGCTCTGGAATTGGAACCCCAGACTTATGGGCTGCTTGGGTGGTTTCTTGTATTCTAAGGGCTTGAGAATAAGCAGTCTCTCACCAGTGGTGAGAAACTGTAATTACGTAAACTGGTAATCAGGCATGCCTTCAGTGCCTTTCCTCTGCCAGTGCAAAGTTGGAGTGTGGGTTCTTTAAAATTGGGCACAGCAAACCATTAAATGCTTTTTTTTTTTTTTTGGATCATACTGATGAGTGTGAGGACTTCAGTTTTAAAGCAACAGCTTTTTCCAAATGTGAGATTTTAAGAAATTAATGATTCCTAGTAGGTTTCCAACTTCAGAATTCTTAAACCATGAAAGTATCTTTAATATTTATGGTGTTATTATGTAATAGAGGCCTATTGTTAATTCTTCCTTTTTAAATTCTTGCCTGATTTACTTATTATAGCAAAATCTTAGCTCAATTTCATTTTAATTTTTATCTATTGAATGCATTCTGGTAGACACTTGAGATGTGTTCATAAGAAAAGAAGAGATAGTCCCAGTTCTTCCAGCCTGTAGCCTAGCTGGGAGTTGGGTAGTAAATAAAAACAAAACAAAACAAAACAAGCAGTTGCAGTCATAGGGTGAGATAAGTTTTTGTTATAGGAAGAGCACAGAGCAGGTGTTTCAGCCCTTGTTGAAAATTCTGATTCACTTTGCTCCTCTCTCCAGCCCTTTGTTAACTGGGAGTTTGGTTGTCCCTCAGACATTGAATTGGGCAGAAGGTCCTGTTAGCTCATGAAGAAGTTTTTTCTTCTGTAACTTCTGTCTGAAGTTAACCTGTATAAAGTATGGGAAACAGATGAATCCCTATAAAACTGCAAGTTTTGATTGTATTTAAGATACATGATTTTGTTTTCTGATTTATTTTCTTAAAGCTTTCTTCATTTTTCTGGTGTTTTATTTGGGCTTTTCCATTTCATAAAAACCAAATAAAGGGAAGAAATATCCTTGATCACTGCAGTGCCCAGGGCAATAAGTATTATTCTAGGAAATAATTAATTTGCATTTTAAAAATGTATAATTCAAACTTTCCCCTATGACAAAGTGCCTGTAATGCTGAATTAGGAACATTAGAACCAATTAATAATCCCAGCAAGGTATGGACTTCTCTTAAGCAAAGAAGAGACTCAGCTTAGGAGAGGACCTTGCTGGCGTTCGTTGAAAATATTGTTGTTGTTTTAATAAGTCAGAGCCCACCTTGCCTTAAATCCATCTTGCATGGGTGTTTTTCTGGGAACGATCTGCCGTCTCTCCTTGCTCGCCTCTTTCCAAAGGTTGCGTAGTGACAGCGTTATCTTCCAGGAAAAGTGGGGTGTAGACCACTTAAATGCCTGGTGGAGAAGAGGGGAAAGGACTACACGTATTTGCTGTTCTTATCAGACCATTAAGCTTTAGGTGCAGTCTTGATTTCCTGAATTTAAAAAGGCCTATTGATCCCCGAATTTCCATTCAGAGCCTGACCATTAACCCAGCAAGCAGTTTCCATTAAAGGCTTCTTCTGTCATCAGGGAACTTGAATTCGTTCAGTCCCTATGACAGCTGTGTGCACCGGTGAAGTCGTTTCTGTCCGAGTCTTACAAGTAAATTGGTTTTTTGCTCTAATTGAAATCATCCCCTCTGGTCTATTCACAGGGACTGTTAAATGAGCCTCTACTTGTATAGCTGACTGGGACCCCAAAATGCCATCAAATGCATCCCTTCCTACCTTGGGTAGAGCCATATTTATTCCTGACTAAATATTTTCCCTCTAGTGACCCCTGAAGATGAAGAAACCAGGTACAAGATTTGGGTTCTTCTTAGGCAGTTCTCTACCCCCACTGCCACCCACGGATTATTTCTTCTTGTTCTAGCCCCAGTGGACATGGAGGGTCCTCCAGATGGGTAAACCATCACCCAGCTCTCTCTTAGTCCTCTTGTCCTTCAGGCCATCTGAGTTGTGCCTCTGGGACAATCACTTTGAAGCAAACCCTGACCTATTTTGAGGGTTCTAGGTCTGGGTGTGTGTGGGGGTGAATGTCCCAGTTGGTAGGTAGGTGCAATGACCTTTCTCAAAAGCTCTGGAATTTTACCACTGATGATTTAGGCATGTATATTTTGTGCTACTATGATTGTGCTTTGAGTCTAGGTCTTTCATGTTAGCCTTTTGACTGATTTGTACCCTAACATTAAACTCACAAGCTCTGCACAAAAAAAAAGTTAGGAAGTTACACAGTTGAACCTTAATTGGGCAGAAGAAAGTAAAATTCTATGTGATTTTGTTTTCTGCCACTCATTGTTACCTATTTACCTCCAAATATTTGCAGGCGCATTGGGCTGGGTGCAGCCGGAGACAAATAAACGCACTTTCGCAGTCTGAGTCTACTGTAAGAGCCAGGATGCGGGGTGCGGCTGGGCTGCCATGGATCGTCTTGCCACCAGGGGGTAGTATAGAGCTGCGTGCCGCTACGTGTCCTGGGTCCCTTCCCATCAAGTTTGATGAATTTATGTGATGTGGAAAGCCCACTGGAATGTTTATATGAACCACTTGTGCAGCTCTTTCAGGCAGTCTTTTCACTTTAAGATTTATAGGGAAAAGGGCTTCTCAGAGGTCCTGGGAAAGGCATAGAAAGCTTCCAGAGTGATTTATACATGTATTTTTAAATAAAACAACAGCTCCTATGTAGACTTAGCAGGCAGTGTTGAAGTTGAGGGGGTTAGCACTGTGCTTGTCCCATCTGAGCTCTGTCGGGGGTGCAGGGGGAAAGACTAGGAACACTTTTTTTTAACATTATAGAAACTTGATCTTGAAGCCAAAGAAAGTAACATTTGAACTGCATGCTTTGGTTTCTATCACTTTTATTCCACAACATTGGAGCACAGGTTTAGATAAAGACTTGGATCTCACTCTCAAAAAGTTGAGGAGGAAAAGAAGGTGAGTGTACAAAGAACCACATTATAAGGCATATAACACAATACCAATGTTTATAAAGATTTTAGTAGTGTGTGCGTGTGTGTGTGTGTGTGTGTGTGTGTGTGTGTAGGAGTCAAGAAGAGATCACTTTCAAATCTAAATTCTATACTATGTAGGATTGTTACTTTTATATGAAAAGTACAAAGTTCCCTTAAGTCATGGATGAATGTTCTGGAAAGTATGGCCTATGGACCACCTGCACTGGAATCTCCTGTGGTAATGTTAAAATGCAGATTCCAGGGCCCGACTCAGAATCTGGAGGGTAGGACTGTGAGATCTGCATTTTCACATCTTCCCTGGGGTAACCTTTAACTCACAAAAGCTCAAGAGCCACTTATATAAGTGATAAATGTTAAAAGAGGAACAAACCATAGGGTACATTAGGTCCAAACCAAGAAGGATGGATGTACGAGTACATTTTTAAAAGGGGCAACAAAGTTTGCCATTTTTCAAACTGTTCTTTGGAATAATAAGGCTACAGAAAAGAAATACATAGATGGCTTTACAACAATGAGGAACTAACTACAAAGACTGTATGGTAATTAAAGGTGCTTTATTTTTTAAGTTTTATTTAAACACAGTTATTACAAAAAGAAGCACAGGTTCATTTTAGAACAGGGGTGTCCAAACTTTTGGGTCCCCTGGGCCACATTGGAAGAAGAAGAATTGTCTTGGGTCACACATGAAATACACTAACGCTAACGATAACCGATGAGCTAAAAGTAAAAATCACAAACGAATCTCATAGGGTTTTTAGAAAGTTTACAAATTTGTGTTAGGCCACATTGAAAGCCATCCTGGGCTGCATGTGGCCCACGGGCTGTGAGTTGGACAAGCTTGCTCTACACATTATTCTGCACTTTGCTTTCTTTCTTACCTTTTTTTTTTTTTTTTTTTTTGTCTTGGGGTTTTATTTACATACATTTGAAATTTTTATGTGAGAGACAGACATGATCCAGTTTTCATGTGTGGAAGATCAACTGGGCTATCATGTAGAGTGGATTCTCTGTGTCATTCATCTTCCTGTCCATCCACCCACATGTCCACCCACCTATCCATTTAGGGAGCACCTCTCTTTTATTCCAATGGTGAAAAGGTTTACGTGTTTTTTATTCAGCCATCTTTACAGATTTTATTAACAAATACTGACATTATGGCAAAATTATTAGCTTATAAAGTATATTTATACATCCTATTTTTTATGTTAAGGTGGAAGGTTTTAATTTCCAGTTTAGATAACAAAGCTCAGCTCGTGGCCCCATTCATTTAATTTCACGTAAACACGCTCTTTGAAGCTGAAGCCAATCTGCCTGGTTTTCAATGTGAAAATAAAATATAAAAACTATTCTTGGAGTTATTTCTAAACAGAATTTTTCTCAACTCCTAATGTAACAAATGTATATGATCAGAATTTAATAATTTGGGGGGTAAGGTTAGGACTGCAATCCACGAGCTATCTTGGGGTAAACACTGCAACTGCAAGTGCTGCCAGCGAGCACTCTTGGGAAAAATGGGAAATGGGTTAATTTGAGGAAACCAATAATATTAATGGTCCTGATAGTTAACAACTAAATCAGAATATCTTCAAAGTCAACATAACAAAAATCGAATCTATCGTATCTCTCCCTATCTATTTATCTATCTATCCATCTTCATTTATGCCTGTCTAGGGGTTTGGGTCATGATTTCCTTTTTTCTTTTTACAACCCTATTATCTAAATTACTTTATTCAAATTTTGCAAGTTGTTTCACTAATATCCTCTATAGAAAAATAAAACCTTTTTTTTCTGGTCCAGTATTCCATCCAGGGTCACGATTTCTTACGAATAGAATCAAAAGCCTATCATAGCATCGACTTTGATGGAGCACCTAATCATTGCCAGGCCTGCTGCTAGGTTCTGAGCAGACAGAGAGAATGTAGTCGAGGTCCATTTTCTCAAGGATCTCTCAGTCAAATAGGTAGGCAGCCAATAATCAGAGAGCTACAGTACAGTGTGGTAAGCATTATGAGGGTGTGATACCTGAACAAGAACCGGAGCATAGAAAAGAGATAGCAATACACTTACAACGTTAGGGAGGGCTTCCTGGAGGTGGTGATATTTAGCTGAGTTGAAGGAGCATCACCCCCAGGGAAGAAGGCAGGTCAAGGAGGGTAGCATTTCTGTCACAGGAAACCACCTGGCAGAAAGATGATAACCTGGAAAGAGAAGTCACATGAGGTGGTGAACTTATTATACATCAAGGTGACAACGCACTGTAGAATTGTATGCCTGAGACCTATGTAATCCTTGCTAACAGATGTCACCCCAATAAGTCTAACAATAAAAATAAATTTTAAAAAAAGTTTTAAAGTTAAGAAAAATGTAAAGCATAGGAACTTAAAAAAAAACAAACAAGATGATAACCATGATGGAGAATAGGATGTTTGGGAAAAAGTGGTGCATTTCGAGGACTTCTATGACTTCTTCCCACTGGTTGTTTATATATGTATGTGTATATATACATGTATGTGTATATTTATGTATGTATACTATATATTATATGTATGCTATTGATTTTGGTATATTAGTATTGTACCAGCTCTTACACTTTACTGAATTCTCTTACTAATTACTACGTAATGGGTGTTCAGATGATTCTCTTGCATTTTCCATATAGATAATTATTTTCTTTTCAAATAATGTAAAATTTAGCTCTTTTTCCAATTTTTTCTCTTTTTTTTTTTTTTTCTCTTTATCTAAGTACATGGACTAGAACATCCAGGAAAATGTTAAATGAGAATAATGACTGGTGATATCTTTGTCTTGTTCTTGACTTTAATGAGTAAGCTTCAGTATTTTCCCATTGAGTGTGATGCTCACTTTGGGCGTAAGTAGATGGATAGGCAGATGGCTATCTTAAGGAATTATTCATCTGTACTATCTGTTATTAAAAGGGCTTTTTAAAAATTAAGAATGGATGTTGAATTTCACAAAATTTCAATGTAGTGGAGATGGATTATGTGATTTGTTTTTCTTTGATCAATTAATGTTATCAATTATGTCATATTGGGGGATCCTTTTACTCCTGGAATAAATAATCCTTGATTAGAAGGTGCTATTCTTGAATGTGCTGTAGGTGCTGCTTGTTAATATTTTTACTTATGTTTTAAGTCAATAATATTATAAGGTTACAGTATTTTTCAAGTATCTTTTCAGATTTTGGAATATATGAAAACATTTTTAGGTCACCATTGCAGATTGTATCCTTTTATCTTTATAAAAAGCCATCTTTGTCTTGCCCTGAATTCATTCTTATTTGATGTAAGGTTGGGACCCCTGCTTTTTTGTTTGCATTTGCAAAGTCTTGGTTTTCAGCCTGAGTGATTTTTATTCGCTGTATTGCTTGTATATAAAGAATAGTTGGATTTTGCTCTACAATCCATATGAGAATATTTTCTTTTTAATGGATGAATTTACGGCATTTATATTTATTTACGTCTTGTTCATCTCATTACGTTTTATGTTATGCTTTCTGTTTGTATTCCTTCTTTTACCATATGGCCCCCATTTTTCTTTATTAGTTTCAGGTGTACCAAACAACATAATGATTAGACAGTGATCTCCATTTTTAAAATTTTTCTTTGTTTTGTTTCCTTTTGTGTATGTGTTTCTTTTGATAATTTGGAAAACTTAAATTTCCATTCCAAAGTTATTTTTTAACTTTCATAAATTTATCCTTCATATTTTAGGCAGTATTTATTAATATCTTATTAAATATTAGCATAATAAGCTTGTATTTCCATCTTCTCCCTTCTTCTCTCCATTCCTCAATATTCAATTCTGTTGATTGATCAAATGATTTACTTTACACTTTTAAATTTAATTTCAACCTATTATTTGATTTATTAGCCTTAAATTACACACGTTTAAAAACCTGTGACCATGAAAGATGAGGAAATCAACATACCTCTCTGCTTTATACCCCCATCCCTTTTCCCTTCCTCATTTCATTTCTTGTATCATAACTACATTGTTAAGCTTTATAACACCTACATTCTGTTTTTTTTTCCTTTTGAGACTTTATTTTTCAATTACATTTGACATACGATATTATAATGGTTTCAGGTGTACAGCACAGTGATGAGTCATTTATGTAACTTACTAAATCCTCATACTGATACATCTGGTTCCTCTGACACCATATATAGCTATTACAGTGTTATATGCCCAATGCTGCATTTTACATCCCTGTGACCATACTGTGACTATGAATTTGTATTTCTTGATTTCTTCCCATTTTTTACCCACCCCTCCCAACCTCCTTCCATCATACCAACAAATCTAATACCCATCTGACACCATGCAAAGTTACTGCCACCTAACTGACTACAGTCCCATTTTATACTCTTATGTCCTTGATGCATTCTGTTTTTTAATCATGATTTTTGTTTGTTTTAGTCTCAGTCCTACCTATAATTGCCTTTTTTCATTCAATGATAAACTGAATATATTCTTACGTTATTCTTTGCAATATTGATTTTGACAGCTGCATAATAGATATTTCTGTATGGATAAGTGTACCAGTATTTATTTAGCCAGTCCCCTATTATTAAACATTTAAGTTGTACCCAGTGTTCACTAGTATGAATAGTTTGAACCAGGCAAAACTCTTTGAAATTTAAAACTATATTTCCAACTCTTGGAAAGAGTAGTTAGAGGCCAATTCCTATCAGGACAGTGGTCTCAAACTTTAGTGACCATTCAAATCTCCTGGGGAATCTGATTAAAGAATAGATTCTGATTCAGTAGATTTGCCCAGAACCTAAGATTCTGCATTTCAAACAAAATCCTAGGTGATACTGCTGCTGCTGTCTTTGGACAACACTTTGAGTAGCAAGGTCTTGGAATACATTTTGTGTCTGTGGAATTTTGCTTGAATGAAAAAAAATCCTAGAGAACAGTCTATAGCAGTGGTTCTCATTGTGTCTTGTGACACACTTTAAAATATTAGGTTGTATCAAAGTAATTTGTAGCAAACCATTATTATTTGTGAATGTTCATTTTGCAATTTTATTAGTGCATTTTTATTAGATTTACCTTTTGGTGCAAATCTCCTCACTTGCCTGGCCTATCGTGGATGTGTTCATGGGACCCAATCAGATGTGCACATTGCTGTCACATGGGAAATAAAGGCTGAGAACCTGGGAATCAGCAATAAAACAGAGGTCAGATGGGCACCCTGGAGTGAGATGATGAAAAGAAACCTTTGAACCCCAATTTATATTATATCTGCACTCCCAACCCTTGGTGACATGTCTTTCACTTGGTGGCTTGTTGGTTGTTTAGGTGGTTTTATCCTACAAGGCCCTAAGTGATCTGGTTCCCTGTCTGGCTCTCCCAGGTGCATTTACCTCCTTCATGTCCATCCTACACAGGGGGTTGGCAAACTTTTCCCCTAAAGGTCCTTCATTGACCATATTGTCTCTGTTGCAATGGGTATTCAACTTTGCCGTTGCAGAGTAAAAGCAGCCATAGAAAATGTATGAACAAATGAGTGTGCCAATAAAACTTTATAAAACCAAATGAGGGGACATAGTTTGCTGACCCCCTACTCCAACACACCAAATAAGCTTCTACTTTAGAGTCTTTGCACCAATTGTACCCTTTGCTTAGAAGTCACTCCCTCAAAATTGTTCCCTTACTCCATTCAGATCTCTTAGGTATCGGGTTATCCAAAAGTCTTTCCCTGACCATCCGGTCTAAACAGCACTCCTCCCCCATGTCTCCATGTCCTTTTTTGCTTCTTTTCTATGCTAAACACTTTATGAGTCATAGCGATTATACTTTGATAATTCCTAGAGAAAAGCATATGTGCTTACAGCCAGGGTATTTTTTATACATGTAGTAGTTTATGTACAGTGGACTCTGTCTACAAACAGAAATACATGGTATACAGTTTGTTGTAATCGTTTTCCTTCTAATGACCTCTCCCCTGCAATTTAGATGGAGTTTGGCAGTACCAAGTATATTACATGCATATGGTGAAATGGCACAGGATGATGGGAAAGAATTGCTTTGGTGTAGATCCTCAGTGATGAAAATATAATGTCTTTAATTATCCTGGCTCTTCTTGTGGATTACAGCAGGTCCTGATCCCATACATAATTTTCAAAGCACTATTTGTGGCAAGAGGGGAGTTTCCTATACAATGTGCATGTTTCCTGGAAGCAGAGGAAGCCTCATAGCCTAATGAAAGGCTGATCTGTGTGGGGTGAGTAGGGGGAACTGGGAGAGACATGTCCTGAGGCAAGATGATGAAATAGGGAGTTCATGTTAAAATATGACAGCTTTGGAGGATCCAGCCCCAAGGAGGAGAGAGAGGTCAGATTCTGGAGTCCACACAGGTGCTGGTGCCCTTGCTGCTCTGGAGGCTTTGGAACTCTTCATCACCATTTGAGTGCAGCTGAAGCAAGCCTCTCCATGGGGGCAGCTGATGCAGAGGGTATGTGAGTCCCATACACTGTTAGGGAGATAACTCCAATTTGGGGGTGTTGCTGGGGTTCCTGTGGCTTAGCATAGTCCCAGGGGGTCTGCGCCATGGATACAGAATATCTCGAGATGTTGCATTTCTAATGTGAGGAATGACTTCAAGATTAACCAACCCAGTGAAAACTTAGAGGCAAAGGACCGCTCCTGCTGGAAGAGGGGCTGTAGCTGAGAAGCAGGCGGAGTCCACGGCCAAGAGAATGTGGGAGAACAGGGTTGCAGCTGATGCTGAGGCTCCACAATGTGCCGTATTTTCAGGACCTCTGACCCCATCATGCTTTGGTTGGCAGGCTTCATGATCTATACCACTTTCTAAAGGAAGGTGCTTTCTTGATTGCTAAGAATATCCCAACATAGTTTAATTCTTGTAATGTGATTCTTATAATTCAAGTGTACATAAGATGTCTCTTCATCTGTATCTTTAACTGTACCTTCCCAAAGGATGCTGTTGGGAGGACATTGTTTAGCTTCAACAGAGTGAGATGTCTTTACTTTGGTGTGTGGTCTCCTGCATTTTGGTGCTTCAGTCTCTGCTTCCTACCCCAGGATTTGAAAGGTGAAAGAGCTGAGATGTGCTTTCACGGTAAAGCGGTATCCAGAGGGGTTCAATAAAATTGCAAATTCAATTGTGTAGGAATTCCGAAGGTTCTGAAGGTTTCTGGAGGGCAAAATGCACAGTGATATAATAAAACACCTGTCTCTTTAAGCTGAAAATGTACATAAATTGTTGTAGATTATTGAAGAATGAACCTAAAATGTAAGGTAACTGTGGCCTTTTTTGTTGCAGCTATTGCATTTGTGTTGCTATGTTTTCAAGTCCCAAACTGAATTTCTGGTTCCACCTTAGGTCATTGGAATTGACAAGTCTTCTGTAAACATTATTTACTATTTCAAGTCCATGCTCTTTCACCCTGGAGTTATGGAAAGTTAAAAAAAAAATTGCTTGACAGTCTCCTCCAGGTGTTAACCAGCTTGTTTCCACCCAAAGCAGTCCATCTTTTGTCCTGGGACTGCTCAGTGTTTATAATTCTCAGCTATCGATTTTGTTCTTGGAGGTTGTAACACAGATAAATTCCGAGGTCTGCCAGTCCTATATGCGGAGACGCTCTGGCAATTCATTCTAACATCGGCCCCTGGAGCCCTGTATCCGCGGGGACACCAAGATTTTAATTGTTGGATTTACTCTAGGCTGAGTCTTTTTCTGTCTCTAAAATCATTTTGTTAGTTAAAATGAGCCTTTGTACCAAAGAGGAGAATCGATCACGGCTTGGGATTAGAGAACTCTGCAGGGAGACAGCTCAGATTTATGGGACAAGGAGTTAATAACACTGACTAGACACGGGGCCCCTCCCCAGGTCCCCTCTAGCTGCCTGCTTGTGATTCTCATTGTTTTCTCCATCTCTGCCATTTCCTCCTCTCTTTTGCTACAGCCCACTTTCCACCTTTCAACAGTCTGCTTTTTTTCTTTATTTTCTTATGTTCTGGCCTCATTTTTTTTACACCTACCCATCCTCTTTTGGGGACACTTAATTTCTACTCCTTTCTTATCCTAATATCAGGTCTAATTTTCCCAAATTCTCCAACAATCTGGCCACATTTGTTATCTATTCCAGTTTGTACTGGTTGGATTCCCCCCCCCCCCCATTATTTCTGATAAAGGAGATCCCGCTGTTTTTAGTCTTTCTCGTGTGTGTGTGTGTGTGTGTGTGTGTGTGTGTGTGTGTGTGTGTTGGGGCGAAAGGAGGAGGGAGGAGAGAGACATTGAAGGACATTGAACTGCATGTGTTTATGGCATTGGCTTTTGAGAGGATAGTGAGAGAAAATTTTGGGTGGGGGCAGTTCCAACCCTTGGGAATGCTGGTTAACAGAATGTGAGTGAGAGAGATCCATCACAAATTCTATGTGGAACTCTATGTGGGAATTCAATGTAGACCCATTTGTGGGGCAGGAGTCACTTAAATGTGGTTTTTATATTGCATGTGAACCTGGGTTAGTCTGGAGACCATGGATCCTCATTTATAGCCCCATCGCCCAGCCTGTGCAGAGCAGGGCAGCTCCCATACCCTTTCATTCAGCCTGAGGTTAAGTCCTATTAAATCAGAGTGCACCCTCCTTTCCTGGGGTTGCATCTGTCTGCTTATAGGGTCCTATAAATGTGGTGGTCATTACAATTGACCCTTGAACAAAGCAGGGATTAGGGGCACTGGCCCCACACAGTCGAACATTCACATATAATTTTTGACTTTCTGAAAACTTAACTACAGTCATCCCTTTGTATCTGTGGGGGATTGGTTCCAGGACCCATGCAGATACCAAGACTCATGGATGCTAAAGTCCTATATAAAGTCCCTTATAAAGTGCAAAGTAAAACAATGCATATAGTGGGCCCTCCACATCTGCGGACTCCCAACCATAGAGCAAAAGTTCTGTTTTTGATTTTCAGTTGGTTGAATCCACATATACGAAACCCAGGGATAGGGAGGGCGAACTGTATGTTGAAAACAAAATCTGCACCTAAGTGGACCAGCGCAGTCCAAACCTGTATCGTTCCAGAGCCAACTGTATGGGTCGGGGCAGGTGTTTTCCTTGGGGTGGGGAAGGGAGAAAATGCTCTGAGCTCCATCTTGCTCCTGCTGAGTGTCAGAGTAAAGACACAAGAAGGGAAGGATATCAATAGAGGAGTGAATGAAGTTGAAAGCAGGGGTGGTGCAGACACACTGAAATGCAGATGCACCAAAATGCAGGTAGATATTCTGTCTGCGGATGTCAGGATTTGGCTGTATTTGTAATTTGCTCTCAGAGTATTATTCTGCTTGAAAGGGACAATTACCACAGCTTGTCTAAACAAGAGGTGTGTTTAAAGAGATCTTTGGATAAGTACACTGGTCTTCTAACAGGGGTAACTGAAATGGTGATGGAATTAGGGAGAATCTGCAATTACTGTGCTCCTCCGTAAGAGCGAAAAACCCGGGAGAGCAAACAAAGACTTAGATTGGTGAAAAGTTCATTTTTTTCTGAAAATGAAGCTCTACACAGTAGCTCTTTTCAAATTTGGGGCTGCTTTGCAAACAAGGCCTGTGCTCTTATGGCATTTTTTTTTTTTAGGGTTTAATGGACTGAGTTCATTTAGACAGGGATATCAAATGAATGAGTGGAATTAGAAGATACACCCCTTTGGCCATCAGTCATTGTTTAAGCCTCTCGACCACCCACCTTCTCTAATTAAAGGACATTGCAGTCCCTGTAAAAAGGCTGAAATGGATAAATTAGTACTTGGTAAGTGCTTTGAAGATGAAAATCACAGTATGAGTAATGAGCAAGAGTTTTTTTTTTCCTTGGGCTGGAAACGACATCTTTTGTGTTTTCTCACTGCACCACAAGTCACCTAGCTTGACATTGCAGAAAACCTCCTCTTGCAAAAGAAGAGAAAGAGGGACACAGTAACGATGGGCTTTTATTTGACTTACAACACAAACTAGGGAAGAGCCTGAACCCGTTGACATCTATACAAGGAGTTATACACCATCCATATTTGCTACCTGTAAGTGCTGGTCATGTTTCACATAAATATCTACATTAAGGAATTGCATGAAAATGATCTTGTTCAGGGGAGTTCCCTGGTGGGGCAGTGGCTAAGGCTTCAGCACTGTCAATGCTGCAACCTGGGGTTGATTCCCAGCCAGGGAACTACCCACATTAAAAAAAGAAGAAGAAGAAAAGAAAATGATCTTGTTCAGACATTCACAGGGCACGAATATCCCCCAAGAGCACTGAAGCCAGAAATTCAGCTTCTTCCCTCCTGTGAGCTCGGCTCACCTCTGTCTCGGTGCATTTAAAGTGCTCCATCAAACCCCCTCCAAAACCAATAGGATGTTGAGGTTTGTCTGCTTTGAGGATGTGATTGTTTTTAGTGGGAATTGCTAGAGGAACTGCAGATTTGGACCTCAAGTGTGAGCCATTTGGCAATACCCAGCCCCATCTGTCTGCAGCTCCCGACTACCCCACCAGCTCCCCTGCAAAGAAGCCAACAACTTGTTCTATGTTCCAGACTTTGCTGAAAGTATTTCTCCACTACATCCAAACATTCTCATTTATCTATGACTTCCTTCTCCTGGATTGCTTTGACACAGTGACAATTAGTCATGCTAGATTGTCCCAGTTGACTAATTACTGATAGTTTTGACAGGCCCCTTCAGAAGACTGCAGAACCCCATGTAAGTTAGGATCCACGCTGTTGGCTGCAACGTTCCTCACTGTGTCAGAGTGTGGAATGTGGCACATCATGTTCAGCCCTGGCAGCACCTCACTCTCAGCTGCTCCCCTAAATTGGTCACAGCTGAGAGAAGGGCATTCACAGCATGGCTAGCAGGGTCACTTCTCACTGAGGCAGCAGGGGGAGGAGTGTGGGGAAGCTCATTGTGGGGATGGGGGAAGGGGGAAGTTGGAAGTGGGAAGTAGGTTAGATGCATAGGGGGAGGGGATGCACCACTGCTGTGTAAGATCCTAACAAACAGGCTAAAATGGCTAAAGGGAGAGAAAAGTCTCCCCTCTGATAGATTTAGATATGGCAAAATCCAAGAGACTTTGTGGGAGTCAATGGGAAAACAATTATTCTTATCTGTTTCCTGCCAATCTGTATCCATGGACAGAACAGAAGTAATTATAGATACTGTAGACACACTGCAGCATTAAGTAAAGCATTTGAAATTATACTGCTTAACAATGCTTCCTGATATGGCCCTCCTCAGGGGCCAGAAAGCTGGTTTGAGCCGGCAGGTACCACTGTAGAAGCATGGCGATGTTGTTCATAGAAATTTCTCACATTGGAGTGTTCTGTTTCCCAAGAAATCTTGCTCCAGTAAAAAGGGAAAAGGTTGGAATTGATACTAATTTGGTTTCTGTTGAATATTTAGCATGTCATTCATGTAGTTGCCTCAGCAGAGTAAGCCGACATGTTTTATTTGAGGGTTTTTATAGAGTTTGCCCCATAGGAGCCAAAAGCAGGGTCAGCACTGTTGATTTGAATCAATTCATTGGAGGGAAAATAAACCTTCGGAATATGGTTTGCCTTCTCTGAGCACGTACCAGGCATTAGCAGTAATGGGAGCCCTGTCTGTGCATGGAGAGGAAGCATCTACCTCTCAGGCTCCTTCCCATCCTTGCCCTGGGTTCTGTGGTCCCATGACCTTTGCAGTGGGTGGGATGATTCTGGATTCATCATCTGCTAACTTGATGCTGTTATGCACAGGACACTCACACACACACACACTCACACACACACACACACACACACAATCTTTCCTTGTGGAAGAAGGGGACGGGGGATGGAAGCTGCTGAGACATGGCCCACATTGACAAGGTGACCAAGCCCTTCCGGGCATGGATGTGAGCTAACTCTATTTGCCCTTCATGGTGGCTGTGCCATCTTTGTGAAGCTGAAGTTGCTCAGTTTGCTGGTCTTCTCCAACTTCAGGGAATACTAAAGAAACAAAGGGGAGGCTCAGGACCTTTTAAAAGGTTCTTTTAGTCCACTCTGTGTGGCTATCAGTACTTCCATAACAGGCACAGATGCATCAGAAAAACACTGAGCCAACCATTAAGAGAGTGCTGAATTTGCTATCACTGGCTGTTTCTATGCATGCGTGTACTCTTGTGCATTTCATTTCTTAATTTTCAGACAAGGATGAGTCCAAAGTACTAGAGCAGAGCATACTCTACCCCTCCCCTCAGCAAGGAGATGGCCCCTTCACCATACGTTTGCTGTTGTTTGCTCTTTAATGGAAACTCCTGATAACACTGCTGAATTTTACTTAGAGTATCTTGTGTGGCTAATTATAGCTTTCACCTGTCCTTCCCAGAGGCCTCCTTGGACTGGGAGGCAGGAGTTGGCCTGGGTCCTAGTCCAACTCAGCCACCACTTAGCACTTGAACTTGGATGAGTCCCCTCGGCCAAGTCTCCCTCCTCACTTCTGTACATCAGGGCAGGAAGGATCTCCAAGGTCTTTCCCCGCTCTTGAGTCCCCAGAATTCCCTTGGTGTGGTCTTCAGGAAGAATTGCACTGAGGCAACTGAAAATCGTGTCCACAATCTGGAGAGTCATTTTAAAGGAAAGGCAACTTTGCCACATAGGGTTTGTTTCAGTTGTGTGATTTAGCTACTCCAAAGATCGCAATGGCAAGGACAAGTTGACAGGATTGAGCCCCCTAACAAGTCGGGGGAGCTGGCCAGAGTGCTGAACTCATCTCTTGCAGGCTGCACAGCTCACAGCGCCCACACCCTGCTGGTCCGCAGCAGGACCCCCAGGACGGAGGCAGACAGGAGTGTCTCAGCAAGCTCCAGACTTACAGCATCAGGCATATAAGCAGCCAGTGGAATTGCTGAGTACATTGCATTTGACAGTTCCCAGTCCCGTTAGAGCTATTTTTCACTTAGGAGAGTTTGGCAATAGCTTAGGAGGGAATGCACTGCAGTTCAAGTGAATATTGATAGTGCAGGTCTTGGAGCAAAGAAAATTTTAATACTTCCTTCAATTCAGTATCTGGTATGTATCCAAGAAGGGAAATTTTCCTTAAAGTGTTAAAAGGCGTGGGGTGTAAGAGTGAGGCGAGCCTTCTGAAATCAGGACTCACCAGTACCCGTTGGGAAAAGAACTCTATTTATAGTTTAAACCAAATTTTCTGAGCTTCCCAAGTGCCTCCTAACTAAAACTCTCTCTCCCTGCAATTCCTCCCCTCAACAATTTATTTCTCTCAGATAATATCCTTTTCTTTGTTGCTGTGCAGTATCAATGATTCTCAAAATCTTTCAGTTTCTCTAAAATGGAAACACTTGTGCCAGAGCCATAACCCCACCCACCCACCCACCCACCCATCAACCCTCTAGTGCTCATCTGCCCCCTCCTACTCCAAAGAGAAAGCCAAGTGAGTGCTGCCTATTGGGAAAGTCTGCCCTTATTCTGGGGAAGCACCAATATCCCTGTCCCAAAACTGTCTACATCTTCTCCACCAGGTAGACAGTCTGCACAATTCCTGTCTTTAGCCTGAGGTGCAACTTCTCAATGAACATAGACATAACCCTTCACTGAAGCTGAAGTATAAGAAATTTTCTGCTTCATGTGTTTTATGTCCCATAATTATTTCTCCTGCACATCACATACTTCTTTGAGGGGCACAGGAAAATGTGTCTGGTGCAAGGTTTTGGGGGAGGGTTCCCCACCACTTAAAAAGGAGAAGGGGAGAGAGAGACAGAGAGAGAGACAGAGAGAGACAGAGACAGAGAC
This sequence comes from Lyroderma lyra, assembly GCA_004026885.1. Classification (NCBI taxonomy): domain Eukaryota; kingdom Metazoa; phylum Chordata; class Mammalia; order Chiroptera; family Megadermatidae; genus Lyroderma; species Lyroderma lyra. Next base: position 50,081 of record PVJL010005221.1, on the reverse strand, counting down.
TCATAAAGGAATTCATCCGAAGCCTCTCCCTCTGCCCTCCCAGGAGGTCGGGACTCCCGAGTTCTCTCCCGCTTTGGACACTTCCTTGGCATCAGGCACTCCGCTGCCAGCCTCCCAGAGCCTGCTGTTTCCCTCTTGTCTGGATTCTCATCATGGCTAGGTCAGGATTGACAGGTTTCTGCTGCCCATTATTTATGGGGTGAGACTGGAGGCAGGGCAAACATTAATTAGCTCAAAGTGTGGAGTAGTTCAATCAATGACCCCCCCCCCCAACCCCTACTCTCCCAAACAACACCACAACCACCACAATGATTTAGCTCTTGTTTTCATTGGGGGGAGAGGGGAGAAATCAGAATTGCACATTTGCACATACAGGCTATTCACAGCAATAAAGAGAAATGAATAAAGTCTATACAAGCTCCCAAGTTGTGGGTGAAGGGTGGGTGGGGGTGGGGTGGGGATGTTTCCAAGTGAAGAAACCTTGGGCAGGGGAAGCCTGCCTCCATGGTAATGGTGGGGGCTGGTAGTTGCCCCATAAGAGTCTCTTCGTGGTCACATCTTCTAAAGTTGGCACATCCCAACTCCCATGCAAGATACATAATCTGCTCAGAAATGGAAAATATTTCCATGGTGGGGTGGAGGCACCCTCCCTCGGTCCTTTGGGTTCCCAACAGTGGCAGGTAATCTATGCCCGGGGCAGATACCCCTAAAGTTCCCTAGAGGAGCCCCAGAGGACGCTTGCGCATCTCTAGAACAGAACTCAGAGCTCCTGCCTAGGGCCAGGTTCCTCAGCAGTGGGCCTGCTGTGTCCCTGGGCATGGCAGAAGCAGGCTCAAAGCACCCCAAGTACCCAGGGGAGAAGTGGGCACCAGCACAGGACATCTTCGGGCACCTGCTCAACACCACCCACAGGCCTTTCTAGAATAGCCACTGGTTGTGACCCAAACAAAGCCCCCCAGAGAGAAGCTGGGTGGAGACGGGACGGGGGCAAGCTGAGGGAAACAAGCCACCTAGACATAGGGACAGTGTCCCTGTGAGGCGGATGGGGGTGGTGACCCCAACCCAAGGCCCACGGGCATGACCCAAGCCCTGTATTTGACTGAGGTGACACTGGCCTCCCTCAGAACTGTCTCCTCCGACAAGCCACAATTCCACTAATACACCATTGACCTCGAGTTTGAGTCTGGGGCTGATGTGCTGCTCTGTCTGGGGGAACCCCAAGGGCCTGTGGCTTAACGGGAAGAAACCCTCCATTTAGCAGCAATCAGTTTTCCTCTCCTCCCGCCACTGTGATCCGATTAGCAGGCTGCTTCTCCTCAGAGAAAATGTGTCCGCGGGTCCCGGGAGGCACTGCCCATTTGCCTGTCTGATGGGTGGGGGAAGGGGAGGCGGGGGTGTGCGTGTGCGTGTGTCCCTCCCTTCCCCACCTGGGACGGCCACCCAGCCAGCAGCGAGAGCACAGGGAGGGCGGGTGCCGGAGCCTCAGCTGCAGGAGGCCTGGCAGGTGGCTGCGTACACGCTGCTCCCCACCGTGCCCCCGCTGCTCAAGCTGCTCGTGGGACACTTGAGGGGCTTCATGCTGCTGTCCCTCTGGATGTGCAAGTGCTCGAGCCGCCAGCGCTCCCAGCTCTTCCGGAACTCCGTCTGGACCTTCCGTGGGAAAAGGAGGGAAACAAAAGTCATCATGCAAAGCGGCTGCCCACAAAATGGCCCCGTTATTACATTAGCAGGGAAGGGAGCGAACCCACGGCATTATGTCCAGAGACACCAGGCAAGGCCTTTGGGCGCCTAAATTAATATCCCGATAAAATTGTTTATCGTTGTCTCCTATTTTCCGCCTCTGCCCAGCAGAGAGATGGGCTTGCTGATTTAATCGGTCTCTTGCATCTCTAAACGCTGGGATCCAGCCAAGTACCTTTTACAGCCCATCACAGCATTATTTACAACGGAGAGTGAGATGCGGGGAGACCGGAGAGGGGCCAGAGGAGAAAAGGAGAGAGGCTGACGTTTGAGCGCACGCTCCAGGTTGCAGCCCGGATGACTGAGAAGAGGGACAGGGACAGCACGGCCCTAACCCTCACGGTGCCCACACCAGACTCCTCTGAACTCCCCGGAGCTTTGACCCGGGTCCCAGTGCCTCACAGGGAGGAAGGAAGGAGGCTGGGAGCCACCACAGCGTGAGGAGGGGGCTGGGGACAAGGGCACTTTTTCTGAACCTCAGTTGCAGTCCTCATAATAACAATGGCCACCAAAAGCCATCATTTATTGGGAACTTACTACATGCCCAGCATTTTCCATGGATTATTCCAGTTAACTTTCACAGCAACCCTGTGAGGGAGCTCCTGTTGTGATCCCCCCTTAAAGGTGAGGAAACTGAGGTGCAGAGTAATTATTAATAAGCATTTCTCCCAGGCTCAGCCAGGATTTGAACCTAGATCTTTACTGACTTCAAAGCCGGTCTCCTAACCACTGGCCCTCTGCCTCCTGTGAGTGTCCAACCTTTTGGTTTCCCTGGGCCACACTGTAAGAAGAAGAAATGCTTTGGGCCAGACATAAAATACACTAACAGTAATGACAGCTGATGAGCTATTAAAAGGCCCGTGCCTCACTTCGTAAGGTTTTAAGAAAGTTCACTAATCTGTGTTGGGCCGCATTCAAAGCCGTTGGACACGCCTGCTTAGGTCCTGCTCGTCTCTGGGCAGGTCTCCCTGCAGCTCAGCTGGGGTGCCGTGATGGCTGCCGCCGCATCCTCCTCAGAGCACCTTGAACCTGGCACTGTGCCCATCACACAGTAGGTACTTCAGACGTGTTTTTTAAATGAGCCAAATGAATGGACGAGTAACTAAATGAGCATCTGACATTGGGCTCCTTTTGTTAATGTGTTAATACAGGGAAACAACTGAGACCATAGTGCAAATGCTGGACACCTGTTCCAGCATTTCATCCGTGCACTTGGTCATGAGTTTGCCCCCATGCCTGCCTCCCTGAGCCTCTCTGGTCAGACATCATGCCAGGCTCTGGGGTTTGGGATGAACTGGCAAAGCTCATTCACCTCCGTGTGCCCCTGGGGAGAGAGGCAAATGGATTGCCCAGGTCACACAGCCTGGCGGTGTCAGAGCTGGACCAGCACTCAGGCTCTGGAGTCTAGAGCCACAGTGAGATGACATGAGCTGCCACAAAGCCACCCCAGGGCTCCACTCCTCTGGACCCACTCCCCGCCTGTTGGCAGCTGATGTGGGCCTTGGCACCCACACAGCACCAATGTGCAGCCCATCCTTTCTCTTTGGGTCACAAGTACCTGGCATTTCCATGGCAACCCTGAGTCTAGAGAACAGCTCTTGTGAACAGAGGCCTCAGCCCAGGAGCCACATGTGCTTGGTGACGTGTTTGTCTTTGTGCCCAGAGAAGCCAGGGCATGAGGCATTTCCAGGAAGGTATAAGCAGAGATGTCTAAACTTTGGCTTCCCTGGGCCACACATACAATACACTAACACTAACGGTGCTGATGAGCTAAAAGAGGTCCGTGCATAATTTTCACAATGTTTCAAGAAAGTTTATGAATTTGTGTTGGGCCACATTCAAAGGTGTCCTGGGCCACGTGCGGCCCACAGGCTGTGGGTAGGACAAGCTTGGTTTAAAGGAACTGGGTGGTGCACTTAAATCGGGCTCTCTGGGCCCTCTGAGCTAGGCCCCCTGAGCCTCCGGGCCCCCGAGGCATGAGCCTGGGAGAGCTCGAGGGGAGAGGCCACTGGGGATCTGGTGATTCAGGGGTAAAGTTATTTGCCAAGGGCCAAGCAGGGACATGTGCCCATCCTTCCCTCTTTATAAATCTGGGCCAGCCTGGGGGGGGGGGGTCAGGCTCAGGGGTAGTTGACAGGGTGACTAGGCTGTGAGATATGGAATCAGGAGAAGATACTGAGCCGGGAGTCAGATGAAACGCTCCGCAGAAGTCGGGGGGAAGCTATGGCGTCGGTGTGAGCAAGTGTGGGATGCCAGCACAGCTTTGGAAAGGAGAGGGAGAAGTGGGAAATGGGGGTGGCTGGGAGGGTCAAAAAGGTGGCAGTAGGGACCCTCATTCTCGCTTCACAGGCCTCTGCCTCCCCTGCCCCCATCCCACACAGGATACCTGCCATCCTGCCCCTGTGCCCTAGGAAATAAAGCAGTAGAGCTTAGGGCTAGGGAGACATCACCCCTCTGGCTGAGGACCATTCCCGAAGGGAAGGCCACCCCTCTGAGTGTCCTCTGCACCTGCCTTCCCTCCCTCCCTGGCCCACCCCACGCTGAGTCTGGCCAGCCCTGAGACCCGCCAATGGAACAGCAGGGCCTATCTGTGGGACACCCTCTGCACGGTGCTGCCTGCACCACTCCAGCTCTCTGCAGCCTGCTAGCTCTGCCACCTCCTACCCATTGAATTAGGGCTATTCATTCCACTTTGCTGAGCCTGTTTTCTCATCTATAAAATGGGGATAACATCTGTTAGAAGATTGTATTTTTAAAACACTTGAACACTTTATACGCAGTAAGTGCGCAGGAAACAGCAACACGTCCCTCTCTTTTAGAGCTCTGAAGTCCACATGCACCAAGCTTATTACTTCCATTGTGTAGATGAGGAAACTGAGGCTCAGAGTGGGCATGTAGCCAGCCCGAAGTCACACAGCTCATGAAGTGGTAGGGCCTGGAGTGCAGCAAAGGTCTGATGCCAAAGCCCACCTTGTATCTTTCCTGCCACATCACATTGCTTCTTGGAGCCCTCTCACGGGTCCCTGAATGACCAAGGTCCCCACCCACTGCTCCTGCTGTGTCCCCACACCTATAGCAAAAGTAAAATTTCTGTTAATGAACTGACTTTTAAGATCCCAGACACAGTGACACAGAAGGCACACAGAGTGCTGGGTGTTTGATGGGGAGCGTCCCTAGATCATCTGAGCTCCAGCCCCACTGATGCAAACACCTATGTGAATGGAGCTAACAGAGTCCTCAGTTTCCCCCCAGACTGAGAGGTAGAGTGGGGGTGCCTACACATTCTTCCCTGCAGGGTTAATCCACTTGTGGAAATCTCCCTAGGTGGCCCTGGTGCTGCCTGTAGGACTATTATTTGTCTTCCCCTCTGGAAAGAATTGGGGCAGATGGGGGGCTTTGGCATGTGTGATATCCACTCTGATGGCTTGGGGTTGCTCCAACACAAAGCTGGGTACCTCAGAGCAAAAGGTCTTCCCCAGGATCTGACAGTCCCCTTCCCAGGAGCTGACATTCAGAGAGGGGAGGGCTGCAGGCCTGTGGGGTCTCTAGGAAAGGGTGAGGGGTCAGCAAGAACCCCCACCTCCCACCCCGCAAACCAGAAAGCCACTCAGTGGTCCGGGTTCTTGCGGCCTGCACAACACCAGGGTGCTTTCCCCTTCCACGTGAATCCTGACCTGCCACTACTTCCAGGCCAACCCTGAGGCATGCTGCTCTCACTGACCTGCAGCGTTCTCATGTGTGAAAGATGGGAAGACAGAAACCAGAATTTCATAAGGGGGAAATGAGATGGTGACTATCAAAGCCCCACGCCGGTGACTTGGGCATGCGTGCTCCATCACCCTGTGTCAGCACTACTGTTCATCCAGGACCTCCTCAGCATGAGCCTGGGTCTTCCCCAAGCTCACGTGTGGTTAGGGTGAGCCTCTGTGTGTGTGTGTGTGTGTGAGAGAGAGAGAGAGAGAGAGAGAGAGAGAGAGAGAGAGAGAGACTAACAGACAGACAGAGACCCATGCACAGAAAACAGAATACAAACTGGAACTCAAGCAACCGGCAACATGTTTTTGCCGGTTGCTTGAGATGCCAGGTGCTTACGTTCCAGTTAATGAAAAGTCTCCTTACATATTTCTGGCACCTACCCATCCCCATGGGTGTGAGGTAAGTGAGAGTCCACTGTACATGGACAAGATGCCTCCTCAACTCTAGTGCCCCAGTTGGGTGATGAGGGGTTTGAGCTGCAAAGACAGATGGGAGTCCCACTGCACACCCCAGAACAGCCAGGGGCTCCCAGCATCCCCGTGCCCCCTCCAGGCCTTACCTCGTTGTTGACAAAGCAGTACAAAACAGCCACCATCAGCCCCTGGGGACAAGAGTCGTGTCAGCAGGGAGGGGGCGGGAGGGAGGCGCCCTGCAGGCAGGCCCTAGTCTGACGCTCCCTGGGGTCCAGGCTCAACACCCCCATCCTCAGGTGGGGCAGCCCTAGAGATGGGGTGGTGGGCTCCTTCCCCTGTCCTTTCTGGAGGAACAAGAAGGCCGCTTGCTTAGACACTGCAGCAGCTCTTCAGCCGCCATGTCTTTGAGGAGGCCTGACCAGAGACAGTGTACCGCCTCTGACCAAGGGGAACTTGCCCTGCCGCAGCCCCATTTGTCCAACAGGACACACAACGCTCCAGAACTGTCACTGTGTGACTGTGTGTGTGTGAGTGCACACGTGGGCCCATAGCCGGTGGCCATCCCGTAAGCCTCCTGAGTGTCTGGGACCAGTTTCTATACCCCTACTGACACTTGCACCCCCTCAGCATCATCTAACACTAGTGGAGAAGATCCATTCTTGGTTTTGGAAATTTGGAAACTATGTGACTTTGCAAATCTGGTTTTAACAGCTCTGAGCATCAGTTTTCTCCTGTGTAATGGTGGTGGGGGGGTAATGCTGCACACCTCCTGGGGTTCTGTGAGGATTAAATGCACATTGTGTGTAAAGCAGCTGACGGGGTACCCACCACCCAGCAGCAGCCCAGCAGACAGCACGTGTGAAGCTAGACTGGGTCCCCATGGGCCCATCCAGGACAGCTTCCTGTCCAATGTGCTTACAGAAAAGACTGGCTTGGGCATCAGGACACCTGAGGAGTCCAGCTCAACTGCATAATTTTGGGCAAGGGCCACTTGCCCCCAAGCCTCAGGCCAGCCATCTGTGTGGTTACAGGCTGGCTTCTGCCCCACCCCCACCCTGGGACTTGGAGAGGAAGGGTCCCCGGCCATGAGGTCACCTGGAAGGAGGTGAAGGAGAGCTCTGTGAGCAGCTTGATGAAGCGCAGTGTCCCCCGGGCGTGCTCATCCATCACGAAGGCAAAGATGACCTCATGGGTCCCCAGCAGGGGGATGAGTGTCAGTGTGGACTTGGCAAGTCTGGGGGTGGGGGCAAAAATGTCATCATTCTGGATATTCCCTGTGGACTTTTCTCCCCTTTCTATGTCCTCAACCCCCACCAAGGCCTGGCATCCAGGTCACAGGTACCCACCCATCCCTAAAACCCTGGGACAGGCTGCTTGGAAAGGAGGAGTAGAGGTAGAAGCCCCCCAGAAATCCAGGGGCAGCCCAGGTGCAGGGGTGAGGGCAAGGCTAGGGGTCCCTGGCCAGGCCCGGCGGGAGAGGTTATGTAGGTTTCCAAGCTCAACACCCCACGGTCTCTGTCTGCTACAGGAGGAGCTGAGGAGGCCCAGCCAAGCCGGCTCGGTTGTGTCACCTGCACTTGATGTCTGTCTTGCACATGAGATTGGCTTTCAGTTTGGATACCACAATGCAGATGACCCGGACAAAGATGAGGAAGTTCACCTGCAGGGCAGACAGCTGTGTGGCTGGAGGCCCTCTCAAGGTGCTCACTTGCCTCCAGGGCTCCCCACAGCACCACCCAGGCCCATCATCACTCCCACTCCCACCCCACACCGCCACTCACCCCGATGGCAAAGAGAATGGGCAGCCGGATAATGAGCCAGTAATTCATGTTTGAGTTCCTGGTCCAGCAGCTGGAGAGGGGAGAGAGACACACACAGGTACCCAGCTGGACACAGGCTCCAGCTCACAGCTAAGGTACAGGGGTACACAAGTACACAGGGGCATACAAAGTGACACAGGCAGAGCCACCCAACAACCAGTCCCACAGACCCACACAAAGCTCCTCCAGACACACACATACATGAGCTGCACACACACACACACACACACACACACACACATGCACGCACACGAGTCCTAAATACGCAGTCACACACATAGGGATACACAGGGCCCTTTGATGAGCCCACAGACACAGTCATCTGTGTACCCAGCATCATACACAAACAACACACATTTTATTCACACTCATTACCGAGGGCCTGCAGTGGGGCAGCACGCACCCCACAAGCCCAGTGCCATGTGTCGTCACACAAGCCGGGGGAGGGTGAAGAGGGAGAACTGGAGAACTAAAGCCATAAACTAAGCTCTGGCCCCACAGTTCATCCTCCCAACAGGTCACGCCCCAAGGAACAAGGAATCCACAGGGTTTGAGGATGGGGACCTCAGCACTCACCCCTCATCCTCATAGAGGTACTTGACGATGCCCCAGGGGATAACAAACAGCAGGGGAACACCTAGGAGGGAAGAAGGAAGGAGAGAGAGGGGAGAGGGGCTGGCAGGCCAGAGCCCCCACCACGCACACCAGGAAGCCTCTCCTGGCCCCAGCCTCTCCCACCTGCAGCCCCTCTCCGTGCCTGCAGCGAGGGGACTAGGCTGGTCCGGGTGCATGAAGGACATAGGTGGTGGGAGCCACTCCCTACCTCCAACTCCCAGACTTTTCCTTACGGGAGAGGACCCCACCACACGGTGGCTGTGTGACAGTCCTCACCAGTCTGCCCCTAGGGTTCTGGCTGAGACACAGGGACACAGATACCCAAGCAGCAGCGGGACAGGACCATGGAGCGGGGCGGACATGCTGGATGAGGCAGGACAAGGCCACCTCTGATACCCTGCCCCCAGCGCTCATCTCCTCCAGACACCAGAAGGCCCACCGCCATCTGCCCCCTGCGCACAGGCACCGGGGCAGAGCCTGTCCTGGATGCCGGCAGCCCCGCGGCCTGCACGCAGCAGCCCAGATCACAACGGCTGCAAGAACAGCACGTGCCACTTGGCTGAGACTTGACTGGTACAGGAACAGCATCTAGGATGGCCCCGAAAGGCTCCCGCCTCCTGGTGTCCACACGCTGGCACAGACCTCACTGTATCAGGATGGGTGTGAGACCAGTGATGCCCAGCAGAGGTGACTGCGTGTCTCTTCCGAGGTGAGGTGCTAAAAGACTTCATAAAAAGGTCAGGAAAGTCTTGTTTGGGGCTCTCTTCCTCTGGGAAGTGACCAGGAGGACACTCAGGTAGCCTACGGAGGGACCCCTGTGGCAAGGAAGAGAGGCCTCCAGCCAACAGCCAGCAGGGTCCTAGCTTCCTGCCAACCACCTCCTGAGTGAGCTTGGAAGTGGCTTTGCCAGCCCCAGGTAAGCCTTGAGAGGTGAGCAACCCTGATTGACAGCCTGACTGCATCTCTTAGAGACCCCGAGCCAGGGGCCCTAGGGTGGTTAAACCCAGATGCCTGACCACAGAAACTTCCAAGACAATAATTATTGTTCTAAGCAGCTAACTTGTGGGGTCATTGTTATGCAGCAATAAATAACTAATATAACGCGTTACGGCTTCAGAGCCTCCGTGCTCAGCTCACCCTGAGAGCTCAGTATGTGCTTGCTGACTTACAATCAGATTGTGACAGACAGGGATCAGGAGCTCAGGAGGGTACAGGTGGGACTCGAACACAGGGCTGCAATCGCATGCCCGTGCCAGCCTCCCTCGGTGGCTTTCTGCACCAACTCCCTCTGGCTGTCTCTGTTGGTGCCCATCTCAGGGTTGGAGATGAGGGGGTCTGACATAGGCCAAGTGAGCATATTTAGGTGTGTGGACACAGAGGTGTGTGTGGGGTCCGTGCACTGGCCTGTGTGACTTTGGAGCCCATTTCCAGGGTACAACCCACTTCAGAGCCTTTCCCGTCACCATCATCTGAGCCGCAACACATGACATTCACTCAGCAGTGGCTGCTGAGCAGCTCATGTGCCTGGAGCCACCACTGTGCCCGTGTCCAGTGCAGACAGGGAGGGACGCAGTGGCGAAGCACGCAGCTGACCAGCACTCCTATCCGATGGCTCTCTTCTTGGCCATTTATTTTTACACAAATCAGACTTCTCAGCACCCATGATGTTTGTGTAACAGACCTTCATGAAACTGGACAAGGAAAAGATGCTCTTGAAAGGCCCCATTGCATAGAAGATGCTCAGTGAGGATGGAATGAAGGAATGAAGGAAGGAATGAATGAATGTTGAGGGAGTCAGTATTTCAAGGAGAGAAGGGAAGCTCTGCAGGCAAGAACATGCCAACTCCTTGAGCCACACCCACTACTGAAACCTCCTTGGGCACCCCAGCCATATGCCACTGTCCTCTCTCTCCATGACCGGGGTGCTCACGCATGTTCCCAGCCCGATCTGGTGAACTTCATTCATTCATCAGCATTTCCTTAACAAAGTCTTTTCAAAACCACAGGCACAGCTCTGCCACATGCAAACGTCACACACTCCCTGCTGGCTTCATCTTTCTCCCATTTAGCAAATCAGCAAGACAGGCTGCAGAGGGGGGAACAAGCTCAAATTAAGACACATAGAACCAGCTCCAAGAATTAATGAGGCCCTCGTCCATCACTTGTTTCCCTCCCATGCAGTTTCCTTGTGGGGTTTGGGGGGACACTCCACCACTCAGTGACTGTGGCAGCAGCTGACATGCCTTTTGGGGACTCCCCCAACTGTTGAAGTCCTAGTTTAATTCTGCTCGCACATAAAGCTACACGCCGTTTCCCAAGCATGCCGACTTGGGCCAGGACTCCTGGGTCACGACAGAGCGCTGGGCTCCCTGGGACTCTCTCTCTGTCCCTCTGTCCCTCTGTCTCTCCGTATGTTCCCATCCCAATTCCTCAAGAAATGGATGCTTTGATTAGGGAGGGGGTTCCTACAGGTCTTGCCCTTGTGTCCCCTCAGACTCTAAGCCCCAAGCTGGGGTGTGAGGTGTGGGAAGGGTGGCTCTCCCCCATTTCACACTCAGAGACCTCAGGGCTCCCTGTGTCCCCACCAACCATCCACCAACCACCCCCGCTCCTCTGCACACATCACAATGTCTCTTTGATTGTTCCTGCCTTCGGGTCACCATGGTGACAGGCACTACCGGTGCTGATGTTATTTCCCAGAATGGACAGACACGGTCCCCCACCCTGAGGACCGCCTTCCCAGAGCCCTCAATGGCCTAATATGGCTCTCACCCTGAGTTAGCTGCAGGGCTCTCCAGCTGCTCACTGTCTGACTGCTCTAGTGGGATGAAGAGGCTTCCGGTGGGCAGGAAGGCCGAGCAGGGAGGGGCTGCCCCCCCCCCCCAGGAGGAGGGAGGCAGGGCGGGAGCAGGGAGCCGAGTGCAGAGCGACGCCACTTGCCCACCTGTGCAGAGGCCTGAGCGTGCTCAGCCGGGCCCTCAGGGGACTGAAGAGATACAGCCTAAGCTGGAGAACTTCGTATGACGGGGGACCCAGAGCCTGGGGGTCAGGCGGCCTGTTCCAGCTCCTGCTCCACCTGTAAGGCCCTGGCCACTCTGGGCGTCAGCACCCTCAAGACACTGATCCCATTAAAGCCCCTTTAATTACAAGCACCCCTTTACAATGGGGCTGTATGGAAACACCAGCAAAAAGTAATGAAGTGTGAGGAAGGGCAGGGAGGCTGCGAGGGCTGGAGAGGGCACAGAGGCAACCGGAGGGGCTTCCTGAGGCAGTGGGCTGCTCCAGACAGCCTTGCAAAATCCCAGGGGCAGGAGCCAGGGAGGAAGGGGGACTTCAAGGGAGAAGCGTGGCTGCGAATGGGGCGGGAAGCCCCTGGAGGTCAGGGGGCAGCAGTGGTCAGAGCAGCCTGAGGCAGGCACATGAAGGAATGAGAGGAGTGGATGGATGAATAGCTAGCTCCAGGTGGAGGGGGTCCTGTGGTGTGTGTGTGGGGTGGGGGCAGGGGGACAGGCAGATGACACAGGGCCAGAGGGCAGGGCCCTCTGTGGCTCCATCCCAGGTGGGCGTCTGTGGGCCCCTCCGGAGTAAACGCTGTTGCATCTGTTTCCCCAGCAGTGGGGTGGGGGTTAGGAGCTACTGGTGGTGGGAGTCCTAGCCCCTGCCCCATCCCACCCCTTTCTCATCGGCACCCCATGTGGTGAGAGGCAGAAGCACAACCAGAAATGTTCCCAGCGAACGTTTTTGGCTAGAACGTTCCAGCTGGACTCCAGGCACATCCACGGCTCCCCCTTTCCTCAGCTGGCTTCCAGCCACCCCGCCCCGCCCTTCTTGGCTTTTCTGTGGGCCCTTCTCTCCACCACGTGTGACAGCCGTGGCCCTCAGCCCCTACCCACCACACCCCAGTGACACCCCACCCTGAAGTCCAGAATCCCTATTTCCCTCCGGACCTGGGCTGCTCAGAACTGACTGTGCGGGGCGCCATCCCTAGAGGGTCTTAGGGGCGGGGGTATGCAAAGACATGACTGTGTGAGGTGTATTTGGCCGAAAGGAGCAGGGTGGAGGGTTACGTAAGCAGGGGAGGGTAACCAGTGTCTTAGCAGCCCCGTGGGCAGGGGGTCTGCGCCCAGGAGCGAGCTATCCAGCGGACCCTGCCCCTTGGCCCAGCTGTGTGTTCAGAGTGCCAAGCTGGCTTCGTGGCTGATAGCCTGGAGGCAGCAGTTTGAGGAGAGGCCAGGGTCTCCCACCCACCAACAGCACAGGTTGGGGTGGTGGGGGAGATGCATGACGGTGGGCCTTACCCCAGCCGATGGTCAGGTAGAGCCTGAAGATGCGCTGCTCGGAGAAGACTGACAGGGCCAGGAGCGTGTACAGGTACACGCCCTCCACCAGGAGCCAGTAGTAGTTGGCCGCAACGCAGTACTGCATGAGCAGGAACACCAGGCGGCAGCCTAGAGAGTCCTGGGGGCACAGGGAGGGTCCCCAGGGGATGACAGCTCCGCCCCCTGCCTCTCTTGACCCCTCCCACTCCAAGGCGGGACAAGAGAGCTAACACCTGACCAGGGTCAGTGCTGAGAACTTGACTTCTTGACCTGCGTTAGCTATCCTGGGTGGAAGAAATAGTAATATTCCCAGTCAGGTAAGAAAACTGAGGCTCAGTTATCCCAAACTGTACAGCTAGTGAGTGGCAGAGCTGGGATTCAAACCCAGGTCTGTCTTTGAAGACCACTCGTTCCCCTCGGTCAGACTGGGAACTCCCTGAGGGCAGGGGCTCTGTCTCCCTCCTGGAGCTCCCCAGGGTAGGCTGCCTTTCCCATCAGACTGAGGCTCCCTGAGGACCAGGCCTGGGCAGCTCTTGCCTTTCTTTGTGCTTGGCCTGGGTGGGGTGGGGGAGGCCACCTCGTCCGACTGTCCATCCCTCCCCAGGCCCTTCATGGACACACCACACACCTGGTAGGAGAGGAGCCCGTCCCACTGGTGCTGCTGGGCAGCCGTGCTGTACATCCACTTGAGGGCCGCATCCTTGATGAAGACGGACAGCGCTCGGAGGATGAAGGATGCAAACAGGTTCAGGTGGATGTAGTTCCGGGTGCAGTGCAGGTGTCTGTGGGAGGAAGTGGGGCCCTTCCCTGGCAAGGTGGCCAACAGTTCGGCTCCACACTCCCCAGTTCTCCCCAGGCTAACAGAAACTTCAGGCATGGTTCCAGCTCTGGGACTGTGCTCCAGTCTTCCTGCCTCTGAGAATGCCCTGCCCCACCCCACAACCTGAAAATCCTTTTGTTTAATTTCAGCTCCATCTCTCCACGAAGCCTTAAGCTGTGTGGTAACTGCCACCCCCCAGACACCATCCACATCCTATCCTTCTGTCTGCGGCACATCTTTCCTACAAAGTCACGTGTAACCCAAGGGAGCTATGTGTGAGAACCGCTTTCCCCAGTGGGGACTTGGCTTTGCTTCTGGATGACAGGGGACCCTGTGGTATAGGCCTCTGGGCTGCCTTACAGAGGCGGGCTGGGGCTAAGCACATGGTTAAGAATTCAGAAAGTACTGGATACAATTTCAATATGCTTTCATGTAAAAACGCACAGCAAACTGGAAATATGAGGGCACTGCTTCACCTGATAAGGGCTAGCTATCCAAACTGGGAGCAAACATCATTCTTCACTGAGGAATTTTAGAAGCATTCCCTTTAAAATCAGAAAGGAAAAAAAAGGATCATCTAGCCTAAAGGAACTATGGTCACATCTATTTAACATTTTACTACAGCTCCTAGCCACTATGATAAGGCAAGGGAAAACTGTATATGAATTGGAAACAAAGAAACAAAATTGTTATTATTTGCAGATGATATATTATCTTCATAGAAAATCTAAGACAACTGACACACAAATTATTAGAACAAATAAAGTTTAGCAAGGTTGCTGACATGTATGTTTACATACATCAGCAATAAACAATTAAAACATTTTAAATTCATTTATGATATTTTTAACTGGCCACCTAGGAATAAGTCTAACATAAGGCGGGCAAGATCTCTATGAATAAAAGTTGGTTAAAATCATTAAAGAACAGATGTCACCCCAATAAGTCTAACAATAAAAATAAATATTAAAAAATCATTAAAGAAGACTTAAATTAATGGAAGACACACCCCATCCATAAGTAGAAAGGCTCACTATTTTGAAGGTGTCAAGTTCCCCATATGAATTGATATATTCAATATAGTTATAACAAAAATTCCAACAGTAAGGGTTTTTTTTTTAAAATGAAATTTAAAGAAGAGCCAAGGGCCAAGAATAGTTCAGACACTCCGTAAGGACTGCAGAGTGGGGCCCTACCTGAGAATCAAGGTTTTTAATGAACATATAATAACTAAGGCATCATGGTATTGGTAGACAGACAGATAAATAGACTAACCAGACAAGAATTCAAATGACAGGAGGTGACCCAGGCACCGCTGACCTTGCTGCCTGGCAGACTGGGCACTGCAAATGGGGAGGACAGTGTGGGCTGGCCGAAAATGGTCCCGAGACAGTTAACTCTACGTATGCATGGGAAAATAAAATTAAGTTTTTATTTTCACCAAAGACAAAAATAAATTCCAGGTGTATCAAGGAAACCATAAGAGATGAGGAAAACTTCTCACCAGAGGACAAGGAAAGATTGCTCGTGCAAGACCAAAACACAATTTGGTCTGTGGAAGAACTGTAAATTTTTGAGTCAATTGACAAAATTAATTTTTATTAATTGATAACATTTATTGATAAAACAGATGAACTGGTGTATTAATATTTCATTCCCTAAAATTAAGGACTTCGATGTATGCAGTGAGTGAAAAAACAAACCACAGACTCAGAGAGGGTATTTCCTGGATTAGCATCCAGAAGACATAATGAATACATAAGATAAAAAGGAAAAAGCCAAATAAGCCAATAAAAAAAGTTAGCAAAGGATATCTAGGAGCAAGCAATTCACAGGATAAAACATGAAAAAGAAATGCTTGTGATGATGGAAGGAGAAACAGACGATGAAGAACTGTACACCTGGAACCTAGGAGGTTTTACTAAGCAATGTCGCCGCAAGAAATTTAACTTAAAAAATGCTTGATCTCTCTAGGAATCAGGGATATGCAAATTAAAATAATAATGAAATATTTCACAGTTTAGATTAGCAACAAATAGGTCTGAAAATACTAAATATTGGTGAGGCTTTAAGCGAAGGGAACTCTCATGTATTACTGGTGACAGGGCAAACTGGTATGATCACTTTAGAAAGCAGCTTAACTGCACCTCATAAATTTGCAGAAGCACGTGCTAGTCAGACTAGGCAAGTCTACTCACAGGTAAGCACCCCTGGAAAAATGCACAGGGGGTCATAGGTAAGAAAGTTCATTGCAGCAAGGTTTATAGTTCAGAAAAGAAAGAAAAAAACTTCAAATGTCCACTAAAAGGATAACAGACAAACTGACATATCAAACAACGGGGTACAGAGTGACGTGAATGAGGAAGAATTACCTGTATCAACATGACTGGGTCTCACAAAAACATACTGTCAGGCCCAAAATACTATGTGCAACGTGCCATTAAAAGTAAGCAAAACCCCCAAACCCACACTCTATATGAGGGCTGTGTGGAAAAAAAAATCTAGCCATAAATGCTTCTATTTTTCATAGTACATGGCTGGATACTTTCGGGACAGCACTCACATTTTTCACAGATACCTACAAATGCGGTAAAAGTGTAGAGAGATGGCATTGGAAGTATAAGCTGTCTTTTTAGGGGTTCCCTCTGGGGGAGGGAGGCACGGAGTGAGCATTACCCTGGCAAGCATAATTCTGTGGTTCTTAGGCCGGGCGCGTGTGCACGGGTGATGATAGCATCGGCCTCTGTACTTCCGGTTCACTGAAATACTTCACAACAGAAGGGGAGGGTGCTCACTGAGCAGTGACCGCGCCAGGCGCCGTGGGGCGACAGGAGGAATGCTGTTCTCCTGATCGTGCTGGTGGGCGCCCTGAGACCCCTGCCCTCAGAACCCCTCCGGCCCTTGAAGCCAGCCCCCCGGCCCACCCCCACCAAATGCAGAGGTAGTGGGACGAATCTGGTACTCTAGGAACGGCTCATCTAGGAAGACCTTTTTCACAGGGCCAACAAGCTCCCAAGAGAGCAGAATCTCTAAACCTCTGAGGTTTTGCCTAAAATCACACAGAATTCCTGATTATTCGAGTTGCACGTGCTCACTGGCGAGGTAGTCTCCCGAATCCTACCATCCACTGTTGAGGTTTGGGGGGTGTGCTCATGGTGTTGGTTTTTCTCTTCTTTGCAGTATTATAGACACACATTTACGCAGCAGAGGTTAGACTATGTACACAGCGCCGTATCCTGTTTTCAGCCTCATATTCTGTGGTGTGGACCCTCTGGAGTCCTTCAGAAGCTGCTGCATTGTTGCTTTGGTTTGGAGCCCCCTCCTCTATTTAGGGACAGAGCAGGGAGTTAGAATGAGGTCCCCAGGCCCCCTTACCTGAAGACTAGGAGGATGGCTGAGGCGATGACCAGAGCGGAGAAGGAGAGAGCGTAGCCCACTGTGTAGATGATGTAAAGGGACAGGAGCTGGTCCTCTGGGGAGCTCTGTATGCACATGGGGACACAGTGTACATGGGGATCTCAGGCCCTCCTCTCCCACATCTTTCTTTCCCATGGGATGAGGTGGATGTGGGGCCCCCCAAGTCAGGCCCCAGGAAGGATCCAGAACTAAAAAAGAATAATCTATGGAAATGGTCCCCAGATTTCCATGGCCAGGTTCCAAGACCAGAGAGCTTTGTGTGCAAAGCCCCCAAAGGCAGGGGGATGACCACAGACCAGCTGGCCGCAGACAAGATGACCACAGACGAGCCCCCACTCCATGCCCAGGTCCCTGCTCTAATGAAGCTGGGACCCTGCTACCCCTCACTGGCTCAGGGCCCCCATGTTCAACTCACTCTCTCCCCTCGCTTGGACTCCTCACACTCCGACAAGTCCCGCCAGGGCAGGCTGGAGTTGTCCTTGTGCAACCAGAGGCCGTCAGCTGTGCAGAACCGGTACACGTGACCCTGCAGCACTGAGGCGGAGAGACACGGGAGCTGAGCCCTGGCCCGGCATCACACGCCTATTTTTCCTCCCCACCCTGGGGGTCAGCATGCTCCCCTAGGACTGACCTCTCGGAGTTAGGAACACCTCTTACATATGCACACACAAACCCATATACCCACACCCACGCTTGGGCCTTCTTGCCCTGCCACATGCCCATTTGGCCCAGGGACAGGAAAGGCAGTCACTAAGGTAAGGGTCATCCAATCCCACCTTCAGCCTTTCCTCTCTGCTACCCCGCAATGCAGTCTGATGAAACCCTGGCCGTGAGGTGACACGACTCTAGCCCATTGCCATGTCCCTGACTCCAGCCTCCAGTTACACTACCAACAAGGTTAGGCATGGACCCAGCAGTGGCCCTGACAGCCCCACAGCCACCTGCTGTGACTTCTGATTCTCAGGACTCAGTGCCCTCCTCCCTCCCACTCTTCTCAGGCACAGCACATCCTGGGAACAATGTGGGCACGGAGCTCCTAAGAGGCAGGAAGAGACACAGCCCTGCCCTTAACCCTTTTCCTGCAATATTTGGCTATAGCTGAATGAATATTTCCATCCCTTGACTGTGGCATTTGAGTTTATTCCACGAGCTCCAAAAAAATTTTCTATTACATGTATATTTTTCTATATTTTTGTGTTTTTTTTAATTATTTTTATTGTTAAATTTATTGGGGTGACAGTGATTAGTAAAAATTATATAGGTTCCAGGTGTATAATTCTACAGTGCATCGTGTGTGTATTGCCTTATATCTTCACCACCCAGACTCAGTTCTCTTTCCATCACCATATATTTGTGTCCCTGTCCTTTCTCCCACATGTTTTTTAAGAATGAATAATAGGAAATTTTTATACTTTAATGTAATTATTTATTTTAATAAAACATACCATCTTAACTATATTTACTTAAAAATATAAATACCGTAATTATTATAAAATTGTTATTCAGTGTGAAACTGTTTCAAGGACTCTTCTCCATTTACAAAATTATTAATATGTTTTCCTGTGCTTGCACTATCAAAAACAAAGGTATTTTGTATGCCATATTGTGTAACATTTTGTAATAAATTTTTTATGTCATCAATGCCATTAGACTCTAATTTATCTACACTTAAATCTAATTGATGCCACTTAGTATGTTTGAGTATTTTTTTGCTAAAATTCAATATAATGGTAAATTTATTACCAGTAACAAAAATTTAAAATAAAAATTTCATTTATATACAAAGCAGCTCAAAATGTTATGATTAAATGCATAAAACAGTCCAAATATCAACTTTTTATTTTTTGGGGGGCTTTTGGACACATTTTGGAAAGAAACAACTTGAAGTCAATTAATGCAGTGAAAGGGTTAAGAAGCCCTAATCCGATGGCAGAGACACAGCCCTACCCTCCAGGACCACCTGATCTAAAAAAGTCAATGGTAGCAGCAGCCCTGGAAGCCCAGCTCCTCCCTCCAAGGGGCTCCAAGTCCGTTTAGATGGAGGCTGCCCTCGGGTCTCCCAGTTTGAGAGGGGGCAGAGGTCCACCTGCTGTCCTGGGGAGGGCCCAGTCTGAAGGAGGCAGAAGCACAGTCCTTGGCTTTAGGGAATCAAGATTCTCACAGGAAAAAAAGAAACAAAAAACGAAAACAAGTGCTCAGCATAGAAGAGCATGCATGCAAACTAAGAGAGAAGCAACCCCATTCACATCCCCCCTGGGCCTCCCCCGCCATCCCTGCTGGCCTCCTACCCAGGGAGGTGGGTGGCTTGTGGCCCCAGGTTGGCTGTAAGAAGGGATAAAGGCCTTACCATCTCCCCACAGGAAAATGTGAGTCTGACTCCAGGGCCAGGAAATGGGACAAAACAGGGCTGGGGACGGGGCGGGTAGCACAGTGGGATCAAGGAGGGAAGCTGGAGCCAGGGCAGATTTTAAAAGATTTTAAAATGCTGAGGGACAAAGAGATTTTAAAGACCAGCTTCCCCAGCAGTGGGAGGAAGATGCAGTGTGAGCAAGGGAGAATGGAGAAGCCACCAAGGTCCCGGTGGCAGGGGCTGAGCAGAAGTTTCCAGTCACTGGGGGTCGAGAGGGAGCAAAAGACCTCTGTCTGTGGGAAGAGGCTCATTATGGGCGTGCAGTGTGCATGACAGAAGCATAGTCAGCCCAGGGCTTACCCCACTAGGCCCTGGGGGCCACGCAGCCATTGAGGACAGGGGCTCTATTTTATAGTTCACAAACCCTCTGCCCACTCATCCTGTTGTTACGGAAGCATCTGGTGACAGCCCTCTCCCCACCCTGCCACACACCTGCAGGGCCTGCCAGTCAGACTCCTGTCTTAACCTGATTCCCAGTCACTCACTGCAGCCTCCCTGCTGGCTCGTCCCCTTTCTCCTGCTCCCTGCCTGGACCAAGCCCCAAACCAGCGCTGCCAGGAGACAGAAGTATATGGCAAAGCAGCGAGGCCAGTCGGGTTGCCGTAGCACTGCTTCTAGAGCAGCGGTGTCCAACCTGCAGCCCAGGACGGCTTTGTGCACGGACCCATGCAAATTCTGAAAACATTAGGAGATGTTTTGTGATATCTTTTATTTTTTTTTTTAGTTCATTCGCTATTGTTAGTGTTAGTGTATTTTATGCGTGGCTCAGGACAATTTTTCCGATGTGGCCTAGGGAAGCCCAAAGGTTGGACACCCCTGTTGTAGAGGGACTTGCATGTTAACCTATTTCCTCTTTAGAAAAAAACAGCGCAGCTCGCGGTGGCGTTCATTTAATTTCACATAAACACACTCTTTGAGGCTGAAGCCAATCTGACTGGTTTTCAATGTGAAAATAAAATATAAAAACTGTTCTTGGAGTTATTTCTAAACAGAATTGCCTTCCAACCCTAATGTACCAGAAATGTATATGATGATCAGTATTTCATGATATTTTTGTCACGTGTAGGAATGTTACATTTTCTAGGATTTGACATTTTCAGCGATTCAGAATTACTGGTTTGTAAATGTAAATACTACTACGGAAACCAGAATGCTACAAAAAGAATGATGTGATTTGTTTCCAAAGACTATCGATATACTAGAGCAATGTGAACTAATAATAAAAGCAAGATCCTGCCAAACTTTGGGGGTAAGGTTAGGACTGATAATCCACGAGTTATCTTGGGGTAAACGCTGCAGCCACAAGCACCGCTGGAGAGAATTCTCGGGGCAAATTGGAAATAGGTTAAAAGAGACTTCCCCTGAAAGAAGAATGAAAACCTGGAAGTCTAATGGCAGGACTTGGGGCAGCAGGAAGAGCCATGCCCCAATATTCCCTCACCCCCGATGCATTTATGGACAAAGGCCGAGAAGGGGAGGGACGTGGTCTGATTTTACAAACTGGAGGGCTCCTCTCAGGCCCCCAAACACGTCTCTTATCTGCTGGGTAGATGCCTGGAATCCTTCACCAGGGACAAGCCTTCTGACACATGGCCAAACCAGTAGTATGTAGATAACCCCAGAATAGTGATGGCAGTCCAAGTCCCTGGGGAATGAGCCTAGACTGATGTTGGAACTTCCTCTGGCAGCCTGTTTTGGGGTGAGAAAAGAGGCAGGCAGAGGGGCCAGGCGAAGAGGGGGGACCACGGAAGATAGGGGCCCAGACTACCATTTACCCAGGACTCAGTCCACAGTGGTGTGACCCTAATAATGTCCACCTGCCACAGCTGGCTCAGGCCCCAGCACTCCACACTTGCCGGTTGCCACCCTTCATGCCCCTTCCACAGCATCTCTGCGAGCTGTGCACTAACAGAATCTGATTTTGCATACCTGCTTCATGCTTCGCATCGCACACCCAGCTGCCAAGGTAGCACACTCAATCCCATTTTACAGATGACGAAGCTGAGCCTCCATGAGGCCAAGTGACCTGCCCACGATCACCCAGCCCAGAAGCAGAGCCAGGAATCAAACCCCCAGCTCTTTGCTCCCGAAGACCAGAAGTTAGCAACAGTCACTGCTGTCAACAAAGGCCATGTGCCATTTCTCCCCTGGCCTCCCTGTAGGCTGGGGTTGGCCAATATTCAGTGTCCCCAACAGCAGGAGAAAGCACCATTCCCAGGCCATCTGTCCAGGGCCAGCTGTGGGGAGGGGGCAGTGGTACGTGAACAGATGTGAGTGCTGCTGGCGAAGCGTCAAGGGATCACTGCGTCCCTGGGAGAGTCTACATGAGTGCGTCTGTCAATTATCCTTCATTAGCAGCAAATATTAAAAGCCAGGGCTGGTTCCTGGCTGGGCGGTGGTCCCCAGACACCCATCTTGGCTGGAGGTGGAGTGGGTCGCGGCACAGCACGGCTTATCAGCCCTGCTTCATCTGGCCCAGGAGCTGCCGGCAAACCCAGGGGCCTGGCTCTGGTTCTGTCAGCACAAGGAGGCAGCCGGCCACATGCCAGGAGGCCCAGGGATACTTCATTAAGTCAGACCCTGGTGCTGGAAATAAAACCCCCAATTAAACACTTCCACTCCCGGAAACTGCAGCGGCATCTGTAATCAAGCTAACAGCCGCCCTTCCACATGGAAGCGAGTGCTTGGGGCTGTGGAGAGCTGCTCATGAATCCATTAGCTCCCGCATCCTGGCAACGACAGCGGTCAGCAAGGATGACTGGGCCCCCATCTGACAGACCAGGAAGCTGAGATCCAGAGAGGGAAGTCATAGACCCCCTCAAAGTGGTGGCATGCAGGGCAAAGGCAGGGCTTGAACTGAAGAACAGAGGGCATCAGCCTGGGGTGGGGGTGAGGGGTCGCGCATCAGATCACGGCCTGCGGGAAGCAGCTCAGGTTCTGAACTACAGAGCCTCCAGTTCAAATTCTGATTCTGCCTTCAACCAGCTACGGGGCCTTGGACAGACCTCCCTGTGTCTCAGACTCCTCATCTGCAAAATGAGAACCATAATGACTTCCCAGGTCTGTGGTGTGAGGATTAGGAAGCGAAGCACGTGAAGCGCCTGGTGCACAGTGGGCCTTCTCGACCGTCACAGAGGAAGCCCTGCTGCTGCTCTCCCCCAGCTTTCTCAAACGGTCACTCCTTCACTGAGGATGGGGCTGGGGCTCAGGCCACCATGACAGCCAGAACTGCTCCAGGGCCCAGCTCCGTCCTCGGTCTCCCTTTAGCAACCCCGGCCTGGCAGGCAAGCTCCCATGCTCAACATTACTCAAGGGAGGCACCTGTCAGAGTTTCTAAGAAGTGTGAGTGATAGGCTATTTTAAAAGCATTTTATGACTCATATAATTAGAGCTAAGCTAACAAACAGGTAGGGAGCGGGAAGGGATACAGCTAATGAGACCAGAATGATTGGTAACAAGCAAATCAGCAGCTTGTGGGTAAAGGGAGGCTGCTGGAGGGCCCTCAGGCAGCACCGGGCTCTCTGAAGCCACTCCAGCCGCCTGGTGTGCAGAGGAAATCCTGCTGATATTGAGCTCCACCTTTGAACCCCTTCCTTCCTTGACTCATTGGCTCCTGCTCTCTCCGCGAGACCCAGAGTCACAGATTCTAAATGACAGGGGTCAGAATTCAAGAGCTGGCTTCCCTAGAACATTGTATAGCTCAGAGACCTGAGGCCTGACCCCACCTCCAAGGTGGTGCCTGGGTGTCCTCCCTTCCTGGAGGGCCCTCTAGCCCCCTTCTCCACCTGTCTGTTCTGTGAGGCCTGGCCCAATGTCACCTCTCTGGAAGACTTCTTGATGCCACACCCCAGGCAGAAGATGTCACTCTGACCTCCCTCAGCAGCTGACCTCTCCAGCCCCATGGTAAAGGACTCACTCCTCTCCCCAACACACACACACACACACACACACACACACACACACACACACTCACACACATCCTTAAGGTTTCATTGGCATTCCCAGCTCCTGACACAGACCTAACTGGGGTGTCCGGTAATTGCTCTGAAGTTAGTTCTTTCACTCATCCCTCTGCCCTGCTCTGCAGCCCAGAAGGTTGACCCCTGTGGACAACAGCACTTGGCTCCTTGCCTCTACTGGGTTTGACTGCTGGGAGGCACCAGCAGAAGGTAGGAGGGCGGAAGGAGAGAAAGGCTGGGGTATTTCTCCCTTCATCCTTTCCTGCCTGGACTTGGAGGTTCTAGCAGTGGCTTTGCCCCTCTGTAGCCACAGCCCTGCTGAGTGACCTTTCCATCACCATGACCTCCAGCTGTCATGGGAGTCCCATAGCCCCACGCCTGCCCCACTGGGGTCTAAGGATGCTAAGTTTCCCATAGTAGAAGTCCTGGGTGTTTTACGTACCTTACTGGCCCCTCAGCCCTGCTCAGCCTCTGTAAGTGGCCCCTCCATTACATTATCTTCAAATTCCCAGCTGAGTGTGTTTTTTTGCCAGGCCCCTGCTTGAGACATGCCGCCCCCTTCTTTCTGCCCACCCCTAACTCCCAATGAAGTTTCTCTATAGGCTACTCCCTTGATCAGCCAAGGAAGCTCCAGAACTTGCCCCCTTCCTGCTCTCACATGCCCTAGGTGGGGGTGAGAGATGCCCCCTGTGCCAGCCTCTGCCCAGGGGATGGCCAGGACAGGCCAGAGACAGCAATTATGCTGCGGGAGCCCATGGCTGGTGTTTCTGCAGATCCTTAACTCAGGAAAAGGGGAGAGGGGAGAGAGGAGAGGCGAGAGGGAGGCAGAGTCAGTGATTCTGCGTGTCAAAAAAGGGAGTGAATTAGCTTGGTGAGTCAGGGGAGGGGGGCGCGGAGGCTGGCAGGGGGCCTGTGCCGTAGCCGTTATCTTCGTGTAGAAAGCAATAAAACTGTGTTCGCTCATAAACGGGCACCGCCAGGACCTATTTCCTGCTCAAATAAAATTAAAGGTGATGGATGGAGCCCAGAGCAGCAGGCAGAGCTGGGGGCGGCTTAGTGCTGAGTGATGGGCCCTGTCCTGCGCCCGGCTCCCAGGGGTCTAGAGGCACAGCTCAGGCTGGCCAAGGAGCCAGTCTCAAATCTGTGGGAGGCAGGGAAGACATAGGTATTGCGGGAGGTGCAGGAGGTAAGTGGGGTGGGTGGAAAACATGAAGAGCAATCATTTTTCAAGAACCTACAGTCCTCCTAACACCCCCATCACCTGGCTCTATCCCATGTCCTAGGTGAGCCAGTTGAGGCACAGAGAGGTCTGGAAAATCGTTCAAGCTCACACAGCCACTCAGAATACTGGCAAGCAAAACCATTAGATTGTAAGCCTCAACTATTCCATCTAGAGGGAAAGAGAGGGCAGTGAGCTGCCCTCCCTTGCGGTGAGCCCAGCCAGCAAAGGCCACTCACCTGTCTCCATGCCAGGAATACACATGTGCACATTCACACACGTGCATGCATTCATGCACACTCAAGGAAGCGTGCTATAGCAATGAAGCACACTGACTCTAAACCAGACTCTTGACTGAGTCCTGGGTCCGCTACTCACAAGCTGTGTGAGCTTGGAAACGTTCACTGAGCATCCCTGTGCCTCAGTTTCTACCTCTATAAAATGGGAAGATGACCAGCATACTGGCTTCCTAGGGTTGCTGTGAGGATTGAGTGAGTGTAGGTAC
Source organism: Lyroderma lyra (assembly GCA_004026885.1). Taxonomy (NCBI): domain Eukaryota; kingdom Metazoa; phylum Chordata; class Mammalia; order Chiroptera; family Megadermatidae; genus Lyroderma; species Lyroderma lyra. The sequence goes on along the minus strand of PVJL010005221.1, from coordinate 25,088 downwards.
ATGAAGTGCTCACAACAGGCCACAGCTGTGCTGTGTGCAGGGCCACTCTGTGGCTTAGCCAGGGGCCTGCCTATTTCCAGGCGTCCCTGTGCATCTCAGGGTGAGGTGGGTGTCCTGGGAGGGCGGACGCAGAGAGAGAGCCTCATTAGGACTCCTGCTGGGGTTCTCTCTGACCTCAGTCCCGAGTTCTGAGGTGAAGCTCATGCCAGGCCCTGCCAGGTGCCCTGGCATGCCACTAAGGAGCCACCTCCTCCAGCACAACCGACAGCTGGCTTCCCATAGTATGACCTCATTCACACTTTCTTCTGGGCTGGTTTCTGCTTGGTCTCAGGACCCTTCAAGGTACAGCGGTTCACTGAGCACAGACTGGGTTGAGTCCTGGCTCTGCCATTTACCGCATCATTTAGAACAAGTGGCTTAAACTTTCTGGGGCCTTAGTTTCCTCATCAGTACAAGAAACATAACCATGAGGTAAAGATTACCGTATTTTGCTGTGTATAATACGCACTCATGTTTTTGGCCAAACTTTCAGGGGAAAAATTATTTGTTTTAATTTTTTAATTCAATTTTTTATGTTTAGGTATTTGTTTTTGTTTTTTTTTTTTTGTATTATAAAGAAATTTTAGCATTTATTTTTTGAAATAGTATGGTACAAGAAATTTCATGTAACATTTTTAACTCGTAAGCATAAATAAAAGAATTCAAAACATAGGTACGGAATTAGCACCATCCATGTAAAATGTTCACATTTGTTTTTCCCTCACAAATTTGGGCAAAAAGGTGCACATTATACACAGCAAAATATGGTAAATAAACCGCCTGCTTTCAGGACAGGACTTGGCACATAGTAGGTACTCAATAAATACTAGCTATTATTATAATGATTATTATAAGAGAGTGTCTTTTCTCCCTCATGGACCACCTTGAGGCAGGGTACTTGTCTCCTGTTAGCCTCTCTGGTGTCTGAGATAGGTGGGTAGGGGTAGAGGGGGGCACATTAACTACTCCTCCAGTCAGCGTTCCCCCTGCAGCCTCTGTAGGTCTCTGTTCTCCTATGACCCTCTCACTTACCTGGTCACACCTTTCACAGGATGTGGTATCCCCTGCAGTCAGGAGTCAGCAGGGGAGGGCCTGAGGGACAAGCCCACCCACGCCCTGATCACTGTTCTCATCTGCATTCATCTGACTAGTGAACCCCTGAAGAGTCAGGAGGTGGCCAGGTAGGGAGCACCTACAAACACCCATCACACATGCATACATACACATACACATCAGGGCAATAACACCTCTGGGCAACGCTCCTCCCCGAACCCCCAAGCTCCTTTCCCAACTACTGGCTGAGGGGCTCACAGTTCTCTCTTAGGTCAGAGCCCACACTTGCCCCCACCCCACCTGTCATCACAGGCCTCAGGCCCAGGTTACAAGTGATACCCACCACTGTCCCCCACAAAGACAGGCAAGCTGCCCATAAGGGATCTAAAGTCCTTCTGGGGTGCAGAAGGCTGTGACTCAGTAGAAGGAAGCAGCATGTCCCTGGCCCCAACGCCACCGCCCACCCCCAGGCTTCTGGACACGGGGAAGGGTAGTCCATGTGTGGGGGAGGGGACTCACCACTGTTGGCCCAGGGCAGGTACCAGGGGCAGCTGACATTCACGAAGGAGCCGGGCAGCCCATCTGGCCAGCAGGCATAGTCATCGAAGGTCCGGTTGCAGAACAGGCCTGTGAGCGGGGGAACGGTCCTGAGTCCAGGCCTGGCCGTGGGACTGCCCGCTCTCCCCGTCACTAAGGCTAGCTGGCAGGGAGAAACCTGCACTCTGTGAACTGCTGCTGAGCACTTGCTCTACACCAAGCACTCTCCCTACCCAGCAGGCACGAAGCAAGGGCACATGGCCACTTATCAACAGTGGGACTTGGAGTAAGTTATTATACTTGATGTCGCTATTCTCTCATCCGTAAAATGGGGGTAATCCTGGTCCCACAGGGCTTTGTGGGGACAAATGGTATACATTACATAGATACCTGGGCATAGTAAGTGCTCAATAAACTACAGGCCTATTCTTAGGTTATACATGACAGATAAAGGGGAAATGGTAGCTCACGTGGCTGAGGCCACTGTGTTACAACTGCAGGGTCATGATTTGAACCCTGGCCCATCTGTCTCCAATACTGTTCTTTAAAAACCACCCCACAAGCCCCGCTAAACATTTATTCCTATAAATATGCTGGTGAGCCTGCAGCCCCTGCACAGGCCATGAAGTACTGAAGAGGAGACAGAGTGGAAAGGCGAGGTTCCTGAGGGGCCCAAGCTGGGGGCAAAGGGGACATGGATAGCAGTGAGACGGCAGCCCAAGGCAAAGGGCAGATGTGGAGTCCTAGAGAAGCAGATGATGCCCAGCCATGGCCTAGGGGGTTCTTCACAGACTTCAGGGAGTTGGTTGGGGGCGGGCCCCACCTGGACTCACCTGCAGCTGGGGGTGCAGCCTCTGTCAGAAAGCGCTGGCACTGGCGTCGATATTCTCGCCATTTCTGCACTGTCTCTGAGAGGGACACCGTGGCACCCTGTGGGGCGGGGGAGGGCAGAAATGGAGGCCCTTTGGGAGCTGTTGACCTCTCTTCTACCCTCCCCCACACACATACACTTTGTTTCTCCCAGGGACCTTGGAGCCCCAAACCCCACCAGGCACGGGCGTCTCGGAGAGGGGGAGAGAACAAGTTAGGCCCGCTGCAGAGGGCTGCAGGGGAATGTTTTCACACCTTTACTCCTCCCAGGGGACCGGCGCACAGCCTGACGGGTAGCAGTGCCCAGCAAACGTCTACTGATTTGGTGCTCCTGAGGGGTGAGGACGTGAGGGGCAGGGTTGGGTGTGTGCCTTCTTCATGGTCTCGCCTGACCTCACCCAGGAGAGAGTTCCCGAGGGCCTTGAGCTTTGTGATGGCCACGGGCTCTTTTCCCAGGGCCCCATCAGCCTGCCTAGAAAACTCTCACACTGTCAACCATTCTACATAGAGAGAGAAATGCAGGCCCAGAGTGGGAGAGGAACTCCGTCAAGGTCACACAGCATCCCAAGGAATAGAGCTGAGGCCAGATCCCAGAGTCCCCCAGGTCAGTTCAAGTGACAGGAGTATTGGAGAGCATGGGTGTGAGGGGATCCAGTGCCTCAGAGCCTGGTAATGCGGCACCATTACATCCTTCCAGCACAACACAATGATGCCACTGAGGGGGCCAGCACGACCCCACCGTGTCCCCTTCTAACATAACCACACAGATCAAATATTCAGTTCAGCTTCTATCAACTGGAGAGGGAAAAGTCCTGCGGACATGAGTGAAGGAGTCAGAAAAGTTCTAGAACACGGAGATCAGGCCTACAACGGGAGGGATCCCCCCATCTGTGAACCACAATTTTCAGATGAGGTAACAGAACTGGCTTTCAGCAGAAACCCAGCGGAGAATGGTCCCTTCCAAACACGTGTGTGTACTCCCCTTAGAGACATCATGGGGCCGTGTTTATTTGTATTTTTTCCTGAAGAGGCTTAAGATTATAAATATTCCTCAAGTATAGAGCTTGCAGATGCTGAAATGATCAGGGAGCTTCTTGTATAAAATTTAGGGCCTATGCATAATTTAAAACTAAATTTCACTTTTTATAATCACAAAAATATACATGTGTGCTGAAATCAAAACAGCTTTGGTTTGGAGGCCTGCGCCCTTGACTGGTGGAGCACATGCTAGATCTGGCTTCTGAGTAACCCTCCCCCTGTTTAAGCTGCGTCCTGGTCTAAAGACACCACACCAGAAGATACCGGCTGTCATGGGCTGATCCCTGCTGACTAGGAAGCCCCAGGGTAGGGACCAAGCTTGCTTGAGCCCCAGCCACATTCTTGGAGTAAGTGTGCTGAGGCCATCCCTGGAGCCCTTGAAGGATGGAGCCCTCCTGAGAGCAAAGTGTAAGTGTATTTGTTAAATAAGTTAGTAGTAAATAAATAAAATGAACAAGGAATCAAGCTCAGCAACAATGAAGGCAGAAGGGATGCTTGGGCCTGGGAGTGGCGACAAGGAAGCCCATGGAAACCAGGCTCAGGGTGGGGGTGGGGTGTAAGGTTAAAGGCTCAGGTCAGCATCATAAAGGCCAGCCCAGCCACCAACACCCACGGAGCTTCAACACAAGAGACTGTGCTGTCACCTGCTCTGAGCCAAGCTTCAGATATGAAATTATCTTCAGACTGAGTCCTCCAAGGGCAGGGCTATATTCCCCCTACCCCCACCAGACTGGGGCCCCCCGAGGGCAGGGCTGTCTCCCCTCAGACTGGGGCTCCCTGAGGGCAGGGCCGTGTCCCCCCTCAGACTGGGGCTCCCCAAGGGCAGGGCCGTGTCCCCCCTCAGACTGGGGCTCCCCGAGAGCAGGGCCGTATCCCCCTCAGACTGGGCTCCAGTTATAAAATGAATAAGTCACAGGAATGTGATGTACATCATAGGGAATACAGTCAATTAATATAATAACCACGTACACTGGCAGATAGATGGTCACTAGCGTTATCGAGATGATCACATCCTAAGTTTTGTCAATGTTGGATCACTACGTTGAAACTAATCTAATACTGGATGTCAACTATAATTAAAAATAAATTAAAAAATAAAGTACTATGAGAACACACACGTTCACACACGCAGATGAGAACAGGGCACCGTCTCTCTCCTCAGACAGAGCTTCCTGACAACAGGGGTCCTCTGTCTCCTTCTTATACCAGCTCAGGGTCCCCAAAGACTGCTCATCATGTCCCCACCTCAGCACCAACTACCCAGGTTGGGGAGAAGACTTGGCTAGCAAGGGTGGAGGGTGGGTATTTCAGCAGAAGGACCCAGCAGGGACAAAGGTGCAGAGGTGGGGACAACAATGCTGTGTAGAACAGAGTAAAGCCTTGGACTGATGTTCAGGAGGACCTTCTGGGCCAGAGAGAGCATAGCAGGCCGGAGCGGGGATAGAGGTAAGGATCTGGTCTGGGACAGGGCTCGGGCCGCCCCGTGCGGCAGGGCCCACGTGCTCAGGTGAGTGAACACAGTAACACAGTGGAGGGGGAAATGGCCCTGGCTTTGGGCTTGGACCTGGACCTGACCCTGAGTTAATAAATAAATCCCCAGTCAGGGAATTAGCCCCCCAAAAATAAATAAATTAATTAATTCCTCAAAAATGAACTTGTGATCTTGTGCAAGAGTTTTAATTTCTAGCCTCAGCTTACACGTGCGCAATGTGGGAATAAGAATAGTCCCTAGGCTTGCTGCGAGGATTGAGGGAGTTCATGCTTAGAACAGCTCCTGGCCCACGGAAAACGCGCCATCCATGGCAGCCACTGTCACGATTTCTGCTGATCCCGGGAGAGGGCAGTGGACCAGGCGGCTTGGCTTCCTCGGGACTTTAGGCCCCACCCCTGCCTCATTTCTAGGATGAACAAACTTCCAGAACATATTTTCATTCCTGGGATCAATCATCTGCTTAATCTGTGACATCTTCCAGCAGCCACCACAGGTGGTGGCAAAGCCAAGTGGGGACACTTGGGATTTCATGCCCGTGGGCAAGGAACAGTGAGGAGGGGTAAGGCCCCGTCCAGCAGCCCCTGCCCCATTTCATCCTTCTGTGATGGAACCCCCTGCTCCAAGCCCGGTGAGCTGGGGGGGGGCGGGTGGTAAGGACACAGCAGGCATGCTCCTGCCCCTCGCTGGGCAGCAGAGCTGGCCCAGAGACCAGAGCAGCAGTGAAGGGCCTGCCGGGGCCAGGGTGAGGGCAGCTGGCAGGCAGTTTTTAGAATTGGGACTTGCCAGGCTTCACGGGATCTCTCCGGAGGGCATAAAGGCAAATGGGGACAATGCCTGGGTGGAGGTTACAATAAGGAGAGGGGCGTGTCTCCGATTCAGGAGTTTTGAGGAAGCAGGAGGTGAGAAAGGCTGACAGGAGGGAGTAGCGTGTGAGCACTGAACATGAAATCACAGACCACCCGGACCTGTGGCCTCGTGATTGAAATCCCAGCTCTGTCTGTTAATGGGAGACAGATGGGACACACTTTAATCTTGGGGGGCCTCAGTCCCCTCACCTCAGTCTTCTCACAGAGTTGCTGCGCAGATCAATCAAGCTAAAGTAGGTGGAAACCTTTATGAACTGTGCAAGGGGGCAGCGTGTGGAGGAAACAGCAGAGAGAGGTCGATGGAGTAGCTGTTCTGAAGGTGATGGGCATCTGTCCCCACACCTTGGGAAGGCACTCTGGCTCCAAAGACTGCGGACAACCTGAAAGATGCCTCCTGCAGTTTTACTCTCCATGGGAATAACTGCATCGGACACCTTTCTTTCCTGGGAACTTTTAGACTTAAAGGAGAGGAGGAGAGAGACCTTGCCTCACTGGGTCACTGAGGTGGGAAAAATGGGAGAGGACCTCCCAAAAGGAAAAAGAGGGCCCCAAAGACAACCACCTTCCCCAAAGGCTCTTCCCAGGTCCCCGAGCCTCCTTCCTCTCTGGTCCCCTCCCAGAGCCTAAACCATCTCCACTGGCCCCTGTGTCCTGGAGGGCTGGGGCTGTTGGCCCCCTGGCTTTTAGACCCTGTGTGGTTTTTTTTCTTAAGGGCTCCAGATGTGTGAGCGGAAGGACAGGAAACCTGCACACATGTTCTCAGCTGCACAACGGGCCTCACATGGATACGCTGTCACATACATCATCCCCCACGCTGTTGAGTGATGACCCAGAGTCTCTCTCACACACGCAAACACACAGAGACTGTCAGGTACACATCCACATGCTGAGACACTGCCCCCGGCACACACACACACGTACCGCTTGACTGACACTGTCACATACTCAACTCACACTGTCACATACAACCATATGGAGGAACAGCCACTCATTCTGTCACAAGCATGCTCTGTCACCCATACACGGACACATACTGGCAGACACTACGATGTATCACATGCACACACACATACACAGACCTTCCCATACACTGTCACACATAGGGTCACAAACACATATCCACTGTGAAACACATTACATGCTGAGATGTTTCACACGCAGTGACACACACACAGACAGACTGTCACACACAGGATTACATACAAATACACAGAGAAACAGGCTATACAGCCCATAGCCCTCACCTCTTAGTCTCTTTCTGGCTCTCTCTACCTGTTTCTACTTCTAGATCTCTGTATCTCTCTAACACAGACACACACACACACACGCACACACACACACATGTGCATACACGCATGCACACACACACGCACACACACACGTACGTACACACACGCACACACGCACGTGCACACACACACGTACTTACACACATATGCACACCCCCCCACCCCCCCACATACATGCACACCTGCCTAGAGGCAGGCCACAGCTAAGGCACTGGAGGGCAGGATGTGACTTACTGGTTGCTCATGCCCAGAAGCCACCCAGGGTTCCATGTCCCGGAGGGAGGCCAGCTCAGAGCAACGTCCTTGCTGCCCACTGTGCTCCCTGGACTCCCTCCACCTGTCACTGCAGTGCAGAGGCCGGGGCCTCCCCGTTCTGCTGCCCCAGAGAGGAAGGCTCCAGATTCCCGAGGACACACAAGTCAGCTCCCCCAGGTAACTGAAGCTGCTGTCTCAGGCACCAGTGTCCCAATTGTCTCCATAACCCTGTTTGGTAGAGCTTATACCTATTCATAGATGACACAACTGAGGTGTGGATGCTCAAGTGTCCTACCCAAGATCACCAGCTAAGAGCAGACCCAATGTTTGAACCCAGGTTTGTCTGGTTCTAACTTGGGGTATCAAAGGTCTGCCTGTCTCCCCAGCAGAACAGCTCCCTCACAGGGGTCTTGGAGGAGTAAGAACAGGGGTGGAGGGTGGGTGGTCCTTTCCCACAGCATTCAAGTGGCCTAGGTCCTCTTCTTCAGAGCTCAATTCAGCCACCTCCCTGCCTGCAGGGAACTGCTACCGGCCAGGCCAGACCTGACAGTGAGAGCTCACTCTGTGATCTCCCTCCAGTCAGGCCTGAGTAGGCGGGAATTAGGCACCAGCCCAGCCCTGCACCCCGGTTCCTCTCTGATCCTAAACTGCTGGGTCATTTTACCCAGGAAACTCTTCTTTTCTGAGCTTTTGTCCCCCCATCAGTGACACGAAGGAAGACACTCTAGTCTTGTGAATCTCGTGAACAGAAAATAGAATGCAAAATTTATACCATTTTTTAGAGTCTTATACACGGGCACGAGGTTGTGCCATAATTATTGCAGTCTAACCTCAAAGTCCCTGTCACTCAGATCTCCACCATGGCCAGGATTGCTCAGGGTCTCCAACAAGCACATGCCCCAAAGCTTCACCCTTTCTGCTCAGAGCCTGGCTCATCTGCTACCCCTACCCCCGTGCCCACCGCCACCTTCAACCCCTATTACGGACTCAGGATATTTGCCTTTTGCCCTTGGCCCAGGGCTGAGGAATGCGGGAATCAGAGGAAAGGGCAGGTTCCAGGAGCCTAACTCCTCCGAGTAGAGCTTTGTGGAGAAGACAGGTAGCCTCCAGAACCACTGCTCTCCCCTTCATCCAAACCAGCCTGCAAACTCGGCCTGAAGCAGATGGGACCCCCATCTTATCCCAGCCCGGAGCAGGAGGTAAAGGTGAGAGAGAAGCAGGTAATGCGTCTGCAGTCCTGGCTCCCGAAAGATCCCAAGTGCATCAGGGAAGCCAAGGCCTGGCTGAGGGGTTGGGAGAAGGCGCTGTAGGGGGGAGGGTGTCCTTGAGGCTGGGGGTAGTACCTGGCCTGGGGGACAGGGAGAAGGAAGGAACCTGGAAAAGAATCTGGGGGCCAAAAGTGGTCTGGCACCTTAGCAAGAGGCACATCTGTCCACATTTGGATTCTTCAGAGATCGAGTCAGCCCCCAGCAAGGCACTGGCCCCTCACCCGCCCCCGCCCTGTGCTGGGACACATTTCAAGGCCTGTACAAGCCCACTCCCCAATGCCCTTGGTGTTTAGGTCTGGGGGCAGCAATGGGAGGCAATGGGAAGATGCAGCTCCCTGACACAGGACAGGACCCCCAAGCCCATGCCTCGTCTCCCCTTACTCATCTCACAGCAGCTTTGGACAACTCCCCTGTCCAAAAGCAGGCTGACCACCGCCCCAGCCCCAGAGCCTGGAGGCAGGAGAGGCAGGGAGGATGGTGAAAGCCAAGGACAGGGGCTTTGGGGGCCACCCCATGGCCAGCTCTCCAGTGGCACGGAGGAGGCCAAGGTGTCTGTGTGTCTCTGCACGTCCTCTGTTCTGTTAATGGAGTGGGGGGAGTCAAAATGGGGGCTCAGGCCAGTGTGTGAGGGGGGCCCGGCTGCTTCCAGAGGAGCCAGAGCCTCCTGCGTGTTTGCTGCAGGGGTTGGGGGTTGGGGGTTGGGTGGGGAACACTCAAGTTCCATCTGGGAGGTCACAAGGAAGGACAACAAGCTGCCACCGCAGGGTCCCTGGGGCTATGAGTCAAAGGCTGTGCTGGGGGACTGGTGAGGGGGTAGTGGAACTGGGTGTCCACACCCTGGCCCTCTCCGTCCCTCCCAAGCCTCCCCAGGGTCTTTGACCAGCGAGCGGGCAGGTCGAGGGGCAGGCACCGCAGGGCAGGGACGGCGGAGAAGTGAGAGAGGTTGAGGTCGGGACCGGGGCGGGCTGGGGCTGGGGCAGGGCGGCCGACACGGCCTCCGAGGAGACGGAGTTGGCAAAGTGTCCGGGGAGACGCGGCCCAGAAGTCAGCGCCCGGCGGCCGCGGGGCAGCTGGCGCCCCGGCAGCGGGTCCCCGGGCGGGCGGCCAGGAAGAGGGTGCCGCGCCTGGGATGGGAGTCTCGCCCGCCGGCCAAGCCACCCGGCCACCCAGCCCAAGGCGCCCACCCCCGGGGCCCCGCTGCCCTCAGAGCCCCGGGTCCGTCGGCGGCGGTCGCGGAGTTTCGCTCAAGTCCCGCCGCCCCGGCCAGCACCCGCCGCCCGCTGCGCCTCTGCCGCCCCCGGCCCGGGGCTCCGCGTCCTCACCTGGGGGCGGGGGCCGGCCCTGCCCACCGCCCCGAGCAGCAGCAGCGCCAGGCGGAGCGGCCCGGGGGCGCCGGCCATGGCGAGGCGCTCAGGACTGGGTCATCGCTGCCACCTGCGGAACCGCGCTCGGCGACTGATCCCGGGCGGGCGGCGGGCGGCGGGGGAGGAGCCGGCGCGGGGCCGCCCCGCCCGCGGGAGGGGCCAGGCGGGGTCCCCGGCCTTCCTCCCCCACCCCGCTGCTCTGCCCGTCCCGAGACCGGAGCGGCCCGGCTCCGAGCCCCCCACGCCGGCACCTCCTCCCAGGTGCCGCCAGCTAAGAACAGCCAAGTCACCCCCTACCTGGTCAGGGTACCCCAGAGGAAACTTAGGCCGGAGGAGGGCAAAGGACTCGTCCAAGGTCGCACCGTCCCTCAGACCCCTCCCAGAAAGTGTAACCCTAAGACTTGCGAGTGACTACACAGACAGATTCACCCAGCGGGGTTACTTCCCCCCTTTCCAAAACCTCTTCTCATTCCGAGCTCTGTCCCCACGGCAGCCCAGGGACAGCCTAGGTTGGGGGAGGAGGGAGGGACAGCCAGTGGATGGAGTCCTCCTGGAGCGGAGGGACCCTGGGCGTTTCTCCCACTTCTGCAGCCCCTATGGCCCCTGCCCTGAATCACTGGGCTCTTAGAACCCCCGTGTAGGCGTGATGACGTGCCCCTACGGCTGTTCCCTATGACGCCTGTGTCGCTGTCTCCCTGTATTTTGTGTCTATCCCACCCCCGAACACAGCAGGCTGTGGGAGAAGGTGCTAAGAAGGCACTGACTTCATGTTACCTAGTGCCTGTGAAGACTGGGGCGGGCAAAGGGGATTACTGTCCACCCCACCCCCCAAATAACTTTGATATCACTGTGGGGAAGGGGGTGGCGGCAGCACTCACCCCTGAACCTGCCATGGGGCACGTCCCAAACATTCCAAAGGAAAAGGGAGTCTGTGGGAGGTGCTGCTCCTCCGGAGAGAGCGGAACTTTTCAAAGCCCAGAGGAGGTTGGCTTTGTCTGGGGGTGGGGAAAGGGGAGGAGGTAGGGGCCCGGTCACCCATTCAGTGAGAGCCATCCTCTCCACACTACCTACACTACCTGGGAGTCATCTATTCCCTTCTCTTCCCAAGAGTCAGTGACCTTCTGTGTGTCATTTAGAGTTAATTTGTTCATCTGCACGTGACAGGAAAGCCCAAACAACAATGGTGCAGCGGTGTCCAACCTTTTGGCTGCCCTGGGCCACACTGGAAGAAGAAGAAGTGTCTTGGGTCACACAGAAAATACACTCACACTAACGATAGCTGATGAGCTAAAAAAAAAAAAATCACGAAAAATCTCATAATGTTTTAAGGAAGTTTGCAAATGTGTGTTGAGCCACGTTCAAAGCCGTCCTGGGCCGCAGGTTGGACATGCCTGGGTAACCAAAGGCTCTGTCTTGTCGTGCTAGGCCAGGCCAGCTCAGGGTTGGAGCGGCGGCCGCCTGATGGCCACAGCCCCAGGCTTCCAGCTGACCACCCAGGTGGCGGCTCCGGCTCCAGCCATGATTCCAGATTCCAGCCAGCGAGGAGGAAAGGGAAGAAGATGCGTGCACCTGCACCCGTGAGGCGCATGCTGAAAAATACAATTGTCCATTCCCATTGGGTAGAACTTAGGCCATGGGCACTCTCAGCTTCGAAGGAGGCTGGGAAAGTAACTTTTATTCCGAGGGGTCACCGGCAAGGTTAAATAGTAGGGCTTTTATTACTCTAGAAGAAGGCAAACCCACTGCCCCTCGGACAACACGGGGGCTGGGGGTGCTGACCTGCACAGTTGAAAATCCGTGTATAAATAACATCTGACTCACCCAAAACTTAACTACAGTCATCCTTGGTGTCCACAGGGGATCGGTTCCAGGACGCCTCACAGTTACCAAAATCTGTGGGTGCTCAAGTCCCTTGTATGAAATGGCACAGAGCGGTGCATCCAGTCCGTCCTCGGCATCTGTGGCTCCCCAGCCGAGTGCAGAAAACTACCATTTTCAGTCTGCTGTTGGATGAATCCACAAATGTGAAACCCAGAGATATGTGGCCGGCTGTGCATTTGTTGAGAAAATTCTGCATGGAAGTGGATCTGTGCAGTTCAAACCTGTGTTGTCCAAGGTCCAGTGTAGGTAGGTAGATAGATAGATAAATAGATAGATAGATAGATAGATATTGGGAAACAACTTGCAGGCTCTGCTATATCAGGGTTGGAGGTTGGGGAGAAGAGAGAGGAAGACAAGTCTAGAGAAAGTACTCAGACAGAACTTGGCCTTTCCTATGAACTTGGCAACTTCCAAATTTATTCCATAAATATCTGTTAAACACCTGGCATGTGCCAGACACTGAACTAGGCCCCTGAGGCGTAAAGTGCTGTTAAGTAGCGCCCTGGTCTCTATCCTCAGGGGGATTCCGTTCTAATGCAGGAGGGAAACGTTAAACAGTGACTACAGGAGCCTCTTAGATGCTGTACAAGGCCTGCCCTCAGCACTCTCTCCCTGCCAGGGGGCTTTCTGTGAGTGGGAGGAGATTTTTGTGCTCAGCCAGTAGAGGTCCGGTTCCCCTAGGAGCAGCTCTCAAGCATGAACAGGCAGAAGTGGATGGACGGCCACCCCAGTTCCTCACCACTTGGACTGGACGACTCAGAGGTGTGTCCCACCACTTCCCAGAGGTCCGGTGGGCTGGAGTCCCAGACTCCCTCAGGGGTAACCTGCCCAATAATGCACCCAGTGTTGGCTTCCTTCCCTGGCCTGCCTCGCTTACTAACAGTTGGGGCCCAGGGCTTCCTGCGGGCAAATAAAAATCATCTCGTAGTCTTAAATCCTCGTCTCAGGGTCTGTCTCTGGGAGAGCCCAGCTGAAGACAGTGGGCATGTGAGAGTATGCAGGGATGGGGGCTGGCGTCCTGAGCCCAGAGGCATTTGGGTGGCAGATTCCCTAACCTCTCCTTGGAAACCTGGGGATCCACAGCCGCCCCTCATCTCAGCACGTGTCGATGTGGGTTGTAACTGTCTCCTCATTAGACTGAGGCTCCGAGAGGGCCGGCACACTGTATTTCAGCACTGGCACAGGGCTGTGCCGAGTGAGTGCCCAGTGCTCGCAGATCCTTCTGGGTTCTGTCTCAGGTATGATGGGGGATACCGGGTGCCATGCCCCGCAGCTGCTGGTAGGCTGGGGATTAGGCATCTGGCAGCATTATCTCCCCAACTTGTAAGGTAAGTAAGTTTCAGAGTAGGTCCAAGGTCTGATTTTGTTTTTTAAAACAACTGTTCTCCCTCCCTCCTTCTCTAGTGTCCTAGAGGATTTGCTCTCTCAGGCCTTTGACTGACCTCATCCCTGAGCCTATCCATTGGTTCCCCATCACCCAAGACCAAGTCCTCAAAACTCCTTAGCATCTAAGTGGGCTGACCAGACATCATATTTTAAATGGGACAGAAACAATGGTACTGCCCCATTTCAAATGGTACGTGCAGTCAGCCTAGTCTCACTGGGCTAAATTGAAGATGTCAGCAGGCTGACCATGTGTACTGTTTGAAATGGGACAGTACCATTGTTTTCTGTCCCATTTCAAATGGGATGTCTGGTCAGCCTACATCTAGGGAGTCTGCTTGGATGCGCCCCCTGCTTACTTCCCAACTGTACATCTTGCAAGTAATTCTCCCATCTCTTTGCACACGTGGTCCCTTCTGTCTGAAGTGTCCTCAGCCACTCTGCCTGCCTGAGCTCCTACTCCTGCTTCAGGACCCAGCTCAGACAGCTGCCTCTCTGAGAAACCTTTCCTTACCCCTGCCCCTCAGTAGGTGTTTGGTCAGCAGCAAGAGCCCTAGAAGGCTCCCCAAGCATGGTTCTCCTCCAGGGTTCTCCAACTCCTACCCACCATCAAAGCCTCAGTGGGTAACTGACCTGGAATCTTTCCATGATTCCACCCCCCACCCCAGTTCCTCGGGGCCCTGGTGTCTTGTGGTTACCACCATCTGGGCACTTTGGAACCCTTTTGAATGTTTGCTGGTTAATTCTTTGGTTTCCCTGAGTAGAGGTTTGTTTTACTCATCTGTATACCCACAGTACTCCATGCCATGCTTGGCACACACACTAGGCATTCAGCGACTCTTGTTCAAAACAACAGATGAAATAAATTGAAGTACTTAACGTCTTCTGTCACTGTCTCGTTATGACTTTCCATCATTAGACTGTGGGCTCCTTGAGGGGAGAAAGTTTCCGCCTTCATTGGCATAGGTCCTGATACATAGCAGGTGCCCAGTGACGTTTGTCCCATTGAAATGTGTCAGTCCAGGTATCCATTGAAGTGTCCGGCACATAGTAGGTGCTCAAAAACTTATCTAAAGGAGGGTGCGCTGGGAGAGAGAACAGATTATGTATGAGGGGGTACAGTCCTCTCCTCTCCTCACACTGTCATCAGGGTCCCTTGCTCAGGCCCTGCGATAGTCAGAATGTGTGTGTTCCTTCAAATTCATATGTTGCAATCCTAACCCCCCAATGTGATGGTGGGGCCTTTGGGGGTGATTAGGCCATGGAAGCAGAGCCCTCAGGAATGGGATTGGCAGACAGCGCCTTTGCCCTTCCATCGTGTGAGGACAGAGAAAACGTGACCATCGATGAACCAGGAAGTGCTCTCACAAGACACCGATCCTACCGGTGCCCTGATCTTAGATTTCCAGCCTCCAGAACTGTAAGAAATACACGTGTGTTGCTTATAAGCCACCAAGTCTATGGTATTCTGTTATCGTGGTCCAAATGGACTAAGACAAGCCCCCCAGAACAGAAGGCAAGAAGCGCCCTAAGAATAGAAGTTTGAACAGATGCAATACCATTTCCGAAAGTAGCAATAACCATGAACAAAAACAATCGGTCCCATTATCAGGCCCCCACCATAAGCCAGGTGTTGCTGAATGTTCGGTGTGCCCCAATCTCCTCAGCTATTATGACCAAGTGCTATTATGCCCATCTAATGGATAAGGAGACCACGGCCCGGGAGTGAACAGTGATCCACTCCAGAGTGCTGGTGCAGCAGCTCCCGCCCAGCCTCTGGGTCTGTGACCATGCAGTGGGTGCACCCCCAGCTCGGCCAGCCTGTCCCAGGAGCACTCCACCCCCACCCCACCCCCCCGTGGTTCCTGCTCCTGCAGCCCAGAACTCTGGGGCCTGCTCCTGACCCCCGTGCCCAAAGCCCCTCCTGTGGCCCTAAAGTGGGTCACCTTCAGGTTCCGTAAGAAAACTCGGTGTTCACATTATCTTCAGAAATGGGAAGGGGAGCGATCGATGTGAGCACCTGAGGAAAAGATGCTGCAAGGCCCCTTTGGAGACAGACCGGAGAGCACTAGGCCCTAGTGCCCTTAGGCCCTAGCTGAGGAAAACCCACGCCTCATAGGAAGTCCTGGCCAGTGGGTAGGACAGAACCTTCCACATGGGGGAGTGGAGAGGGAGGGAGGTGGGCAATGGAGAGAACAGAGGCAGAAAGAAAATGGGAACGGGAGGGAAGGGGAGAAAGAACTGCTAAAAAGTGTTTCTCTTATCCGTCCACTCCAGGTTACTTTCCAAGCTCTAGGTTCCTAAGAAACTCGGTAACTTTCCAAAACTGAAGGCCACACCCCTCTTCTGAAAGACCAGATGAGGAAAGAGCCCACAGCTTTTAGCTGACTATAAACACACATGCGCACACACACGCACGTGTGCGCACACGCACACACACACGCACACACAAACATCTTAGACTCTGTCAGTCTTGGGCTCACTCACTCACTGAACACCTCTGAGCCTCAGTCTGACCGTCTGTAAAATGGGCATCACAATAAAGGCCAACACTAACTGAGCACTTGCCTTGAGCCAGGCACTGTTCTAGGAGCCATGTGAGTGTTGCTGCATTTAATGCTCACCCACACTGTCCCCCTAGTCATTGCCAGCAGAGTCTGGAGATCTGCTGCTGGAAGAAGGAAGTGACCGCAGGAGTGGGCTCGGGAATCCGCCTTCTGCCAGGAGCCAGGGGATCTCGGCTGCCAGCATCTGCAGGGGACAGTGGCCCGTGTCAGCGGCCTGGAGGATGCCCCTGTAGGCGAAGGCTCTGCCCTCTGCCTCCTGCTTCTTTTCTCTGACGCTGCCCTTTGCCCCCTGACCCAGCACTTCTGGGAGTGACCCTGGGTCGTGAAGTAGCATCATTTTAATCCCCATTTCTCTAATGAGGATCCTGAAGCACAAAGCAGTGACGTAACCAGCTTTGAACCATGATGGTTCCAACTAGCCCAGGAGAGCCTACATGCAAAGCCTCGCAGACCCTACGCACTGCCTGCGGTATGACCCACATGCCCACCTTGCCGAACTGTTAGCCAATCCGAGACAGCACTTGCCCAGAAGCTGGCACAAAGCCGGCCTCATAAATGGCCACGTTAACACCACTGTGATTCCCCCCGCCCTCCATCTTCCCGGCTGCCCTGGCACCAGCTGTGCCAGGTCTCACCAAGGCAGCAGGCGCTGCTGTTCATGCCCAGGGGCTCCAGCTCAGTGCATCCCCTCCTGGCCCGGGTAGCTGTAGCCCAAGCCCCCGGCTCTGTGGCAGGGAGGACGCTGGGTGGACCAAAGAGGCCCTTACCCCCGGGCAGTGCCACTACCACTGCCTCCCTCCTGTCCCATTCCGCCATCCGGCTGAGGTTCCCAGCTTCTGGGTCCCATCCAGCTCTGGGCTGTCAGCTGGGAGGATTTACAACCTGTCTAGTGACAGTGATTGCTGCTGTCTGGACGGATGCAGCGTGCTGGATTTCCAAAGTGTCACAGCATCGTTTTTATAACTGACTCCTCTGTTGAGAGGAGAGGAATGCTCCCACTTTACAGGGAGGGAAACTGAGTCCCACAGAGCCAGCAGATCTGCTGGAGGACAGTAAGCAAGGTCCGTACACCTCTGGACCAACAACGAGAAAGAAGACATAAGGCGGGAACAGCACAGTTCCTCTGTCCTCTCCACGTGGGAGGAGGTGAGGGAAAACCCAAGGGAGCGAGCGAGTCCTGCGGGGAGAGGGCCTTGCTAAGAGCGGTGGGACCAGGCAGGGTGTCAGGCGTTGCCCTCGGAGCCATCTGTTCTCTTCGTTTTGACAGGAAGGTCGTGGAGTGGAGCTGGCTGAATGCTTCCATAACCTGGGCACACAGCTTGTGTTATTAGTTTCCGGGGGCGGGGGGGCTGCCAGAACAAAGTACCACAAACTGGGTGACTTAAACACTAGCAATGCATCCTCTCACAGTTCCGGAGGCTAGACGTTGGAAATCAAGGTGGCGGCAGGGTCGGCTCCTTCTGAGGGCTGTGCGGGGCAGCCTGGTGCAGGCTTCTCTCCGGGCTGCTGGGGGCCTCGGGCATTCCCTGGCGTGTGGGGGTGGTGCTTGCCCTGCGCCTTCCCATTCTCTTCCCTCTGTGCATGGTTCTTGGGGTCCAATTTTCCTTTTGGTAGAAGGACGTCAATCATATTGGATTAGGACCCACCCCTACTGACCTCATTTTAAGACCCCATTGCCAAACAAGGTCACATTGTGCGAGGGCAGGCTGATACATTTTGCCTTCACCAGAATACTTTTTAGTTACATTAGACCTACCTGGGTGTAACTGGTTCTCTGTAGTCACATGGTGTCTCCCCTCCATCAGTCTTGACCTGACACACACAGATGCTGACATTGCTGACCAAGCGCACACCGAAACGAAGGACTGTTTAGACCAAAAAATCGTCAACATGACCTTCCCAGCTGAGGCCGGAGTTCTGAATTTTTTTCAGCTGAGGTGATCCCTTATGGCGGTATTCCATGAACTTTTGCTCTCGGGCTTACAATGATGGATCCAAATTCCATCACCTGCAATAATCTTCTTTAAGAAGTCCTCACCTTCTTTTTCCAAACATTCCAGGAGTTCCCAAGAAACGTGAACGCCTTCAGCTTTCATCAGACAGCATGCGCGGGACCCACCGGACACCAACTTTACAGGATGTGAGTACACTGATAACGGACCCCACTCTCCCTTTACAAATTCCTAATTTACTAGCCATTTCTTTTGTTCGATGCGATGATTTCTGCACATCGGTTCTTCAACACGACCTTGATGAAGCTGCTCACTTGCAGTCACAGGCCTCCCACTTCCTGGTCTGTCACGCAGATCTGCGTGCCCCACGTCTCCATCTCTGACCCGCCTCACCCGCGTCTTACTGTGCTCACGTCGACACACTGATCCCCGTAAACATGCGTTCGTCTGTGAATTTCAATTGGAGGAACCATTTCCGCTGTTAAGAATTCAATAGTAGCACGCTGATTGAACCGAACGTCTGAACACTCTCAATGTGAGCTGGGTGAAAATGGAAGCATCTGTGTGTGCAAGGTCAAGCGTGATGGTGGGGAGATACCGTGTGACTCCACAGAACCGGTTCTATCAGATAGGTCTAATGTAACAAAACATGTTACAGTGGAGGCAAAATGTATCAGCCCTCCCTTGTCAGTTACTGCAAGTTTGGATTTCAAAATACCTTTTGGGGAGGGTAAGATTCAAACCATAACACACCGAGGCCACATCTCCCAGTCTCCCTTGATGTTCAGTGACCAATGGAATGTGCAGGAAATGGATAGAGGCTACCTCTAGGCATGGCCCATGAAACCTCCCACAACTACTGTACACCTTGTCTTCCCCCGCTTCCAACACAGATGGTCCCATGGACACCTCCAAGGTCCCAGGGGATTGTGGAGCCACAAAACAGAAGGAGCCTGGGTCCCCAGATGACTGTGCAGAGCAGTTTCCTGTTGATCTGCATTGGAATGTGCCGCGTTAAGCCGCTGAGATTCGGGAGCTCTTTGTCACTGCAGTTAGCTTACCCTGACAAACATGGCTGGCGTGTGCCCCTGTGCCTGGCTAGGGCAGGGCTGGTCAGCCCAAGCAGGGGGCTTCTGAAGGCCCTCCCTTTGTAGCTGCCATTAGGTGAATGGACCCCCTTGCTCTGGGCCCAGCCCGTCCCCGGTTCCCCTGCCCTTTGTCAGTGGATGGCAGCATCGGGGAGGGGACTCTGGGTCTGTGTGGCTGCGGCTCCTGGTCCTGGGGAGCAGACCTGTTTCTTCTCATCTATCTGGCTCCTCTCTAGCCTTCAGCCCCTGGCTGTTCCCTCCTGGAGATGGGTGTGGGGCCGGGGAGGGAGTGGTTATGACAGAGCCCACATTGTCCCTTCATAGAATTAAAGCTCTGTAGGGAAGAGGAAACGAGCCAGGTTTCACGCTTGTGGAAATCAAATGAAAAGGAAGCATCGCACGAGCCTTCTCACTGTGGCCTTCCTGTGCGTCCGTCACGGCTGAGAAACCCACTGTGACCAAAATGAGAAATGAAACCAACATCAACCCGAGTCTACGATAAGAGGTGTCGTTGTGCTGACCTGCAAAGCGGCCCACTGGCCAGCAGCCTCCTCTGTAGAAACCTTCCCCAGCTGTTTCCCTCTCGTTGCATCCTCCAGACCAGCCGCAGGCCTCTGAGGCCCGGGGACAACCACCTGCACAGGGGCCTGTGGGACCCCAGAACTTCCCTCTGGAAGGAATGGCTCTGGAGCTGGGGTGGGGAAGCTACCATTGGCTATCAGGAGCCAAGATCACCTCCAGGGCTATGTCAAAGTCATTGCAAAACCTCATCAGAGTCCCCCCAAGGCAAAGAACCATCAGCACACAGGGCAGGCAGGCCCCCCGCAACGCCTGCCTCTTGTCGCAGAGCCTTCTGGATCTACTCTCACAGACGCTCAGGCTGGACAAATCGTCTCCGTCAGTATCAACGGGATGTGATAACCCACCCACTCTCTTCTCCTAAATAATAGAAAACAAATGCAAAACAGGGCTCCTCCAGTAACCTGCACACTGCGCCTTGCTTCTCTGAATGTGAGCTCAGTGGTCTTCTCCAGCCACCTAGGACCGCACAGGTCACAGTCGAGAGCCATCTAGGACCGAGCCTGCAGGTGTCTCCTATGCCTCCCCAGGGATCACAGCCCAGAAGTTTCCACTCCAGCCTCTGGTCATTTCCCTCAGTCTGTCTGACGCATGACATGGTAACGCTTCAGGATTCAAGACTGGCCTTGGGGGACGCTCAGAGTGACCCTCTCTGTTGTGTTCTCACCTCTAGACCTGGCCTCACGTGGACCTACGACTTTGCCCTGCAGGTGGCATTTTCTGAGGACCCAGGCTATTTCATTCTTTCCCCTCACCCAACTGGCTCAAGAGTCACTTCCTTCCCTGTTCTGTCACCTCATTCCCAATGCACTCGACTACGCTCTGATTTCTGGCTCATTTGGCAAACAGGATGGCAAACATAGCTGATGAGCTTACCCTGGCACCTAATGACTCAGAATACAACCCCCTGCCACCCAGGTGCTCTCACGGGGAGCTCCTCAGGGTGTGGGCTCACACAATTAATTCCAAGCATGGCAGTTTTGCCATATGAAAATACACAAACACCTCTCCAAGATGAAAGCTGATGACATGGGTGCTGTGGGAGGGGCTGGAGACCCCAGGAGTCCAGGAATGAGAGGGCGTGGTGGCTTGGGCAGCCTCAGCCAGGGCTGGGGTCTCAGCTCTGGTCAATACCGGGGCTGGGACCCTGGGACACATGGAGGCAAATCAAGGACAAGGAGTGGGCCCTTATCATCAAGCCAAGTCCCTGGGTCCAGGACATAAAGATCAGGTCCCTAGAGATCAATCACTTTTCTCTGCCCATCAAGGAGTTTGAGATCACTGATTTTTTTCTGGGGATGCTCCTCAAGGGCAAGGTTCTGAAGATCATGCTTGTGCAACAGCAGGCCAGGTTCAAGGTGATTGTAACAACGGGGGTCTATAACAGTCACGTTGGTGTAGCTGTCAAGTGGCCCAAGGAGGTACCCGCTGCCATCTGCATGGCCTTCATCCTGGCCATGATGTCCCTCATAGTGGTGCAGTGGCACTACTTGGGGGTGACACAGCAAGCTGGACACAGTGACACAATACTGTGCCTATGTGTTAATGGGCCCCACCCCTCCCCCCAACCTCTCAGCATTGTCTGGGTCCCTGTGCCCAGGAAGCTGCTGCTGATGGCATGTCTCAGCCAGCTCTGCCAGTTTTCCCAAGGCCACTTCAATGTCATATCCAAGACCCACAGTTCTGACCTCTGAAAGAAGACTGTTCCCCAAGGTTCCCTAGCAGGAATTCACTGACCCACAGCAGTCTATGCAGGGGTGGCAACCGTCTGGTGCTTTTACACAAGGAAACTCAGTGAATTAAACCTGAAAGTAAACCAATGAACAAAAGTTTTGCAGGCACACAGCACGGGCAGGTACTGAGGCGCAAGGTGTCTTGCAGGCTCCCTACCACCACCTGGGTTAGGGGAAAGGCCCTGGTCAGGGCTAGGGAAGACCCGGGGTCTCACTCTGGTTCCTTCAGTATTTTCCTTTGTCACCTAAAGCAGATTGACTCAACTTTTCGAGTCTCGGTTTCCTCATCTGTATAGTCCTCTCTGCTATTGTGTGCTTACTTGTTTGTTATGAAAGTCAAGTGAGATATTGCATGCAAGCAAGCTTTGGAAACTACAAATGCCATTTAGATATAAGGAATGGCCACTGTCATACCCGTGTCGTTCTTGACCCCTCAAGGCACAGGCTTTGCTCCCCACGCTCCCCCTCAGGTGTCCTGTGCTGCAGCCAACCTGAAGCTGTTGTTGTGGCTTAAACTTGGCCTGCCTTTGTCCACATAAGCTGGGCCCTCCTCCTAGAATGCTCTTCTTCCTTGTTTCCTTCAGTCAAATCCCATCCACCCTTCATGGCTCAGCCCAAATTCTCCTTTCCCCAGTGATCTTACTCAATCCTCCCACAGAAAAGTCTGGTCTCTTTCCTCTGTGCACCTATGCCACTCCTGTTAGCACAATGGCTACTCTCTCACTTCTGGTGTTGCCAGTTACATGCACTTTGTGTTCTCTACTACAGCAATGCCTGAGGGCAGGGCCCCTCTTGCATCTCACCTGTGGGTTGATGTGGAGCTTGTGCACATGAGGTACTGACACCATCATCTTGAGTTGCAATGAGTTGCAAAGAACCTCAAGAGGTAATCAACGTGAGGGGGGCCTGGAGGCAGAAGATGAGCAGGCCAGCTCTGCAGGGAGCAGGTCTATAAATATTTTTTGACAGAAGAGCCCAACTTTAATGCCTAGTAAGTTTAGATTATATTTGCATCAGAGGCTTTTAAAATAATAAAACTTTAGATTTATGTTTCTGTGAACAGATGTGGAAAAGAAAATCAATTCCTCATAGAATTGGCTTATTTGTTTTTTATCGCAGTGCTAAATATTATGCACCAAGTGACAAATTAATACATGAATTAATGCATTGGCATAGAGACATGTATACCCACTCCCTTTGACAAGGGAGAAGTGAGGAGCTGCCTGAGTTTCTTCTCGTGGCTGGAGATGGCAGATGTCGGCATGTTATGTGTTGGTCGAGTCGGAGTTTCCCTGAAAGATGCTGGAGGTGAAGACAGCTGTAATCAAGATGGCTCTGGAAGAGCCCGGACTGCTCCCCGGAAGCGGAGAAATGCTCGCATACATCGCTTTGTGGGACATGTAGTACGGAAGGCTGGCCCCACCTTGCTTCCGGCTTTGGAGCTTTTCTGGGGCTGTGAGAAGGATGATGGGAGAAAGGGCTGGGAGCATCCTGGCCTTTGCCCACCCATGACCTCCGCCAGGGTGGGAGGAAGAGAATGGAGAAAAATCCCAGAGTGGCCCCGAAAGAGGTTCCCCTTGGGCTAGCGGGGGCCTGCCCTCTCCAAGTGACCAGCTTTTACTCCTGCCATGGCTCCTGGAGGAATGTGAGAACATGAAGCATGAGTGTGACCTTCCTCCTGTGGGCATCCGACCCTGCCCTCTGAGGCTGGGGGGCAGAGCAGGCAGGTGGGCATGAGAGGCAAAGGCAGGACTCACCTGCTCATCCCCTGGACCACCTGTCCTGCAGCCCAGGGTTCCATGGGCAAGGGAGGAACCTGAGGGAGATGTGGGCTCTGGGAGCCACAAGAGGACACCATAGCTGACTGCTGGCAGCCAAGGACCGGCTTGGGTTTCCAGAGAAAGCAGACCAGGCAGAAAGAGCAAGCCTATTCACTAAAAAAAAAATTCCATAAGCGTGGAAAAAAACCAAAAGTGACTGCTTTTCCCAGGAGAGGGGATGACACATGAAAGACAAATCTTCTGACGTGGTCTTGCTAAATGCCAAACAGTTGGTTCTTTGCTCTGGAGAAGAGACAGAGAGAGAGAGCCAGACAGACAGACAGAGAGATTTTCTATTTGTCTGACAACCTCTCACTCAGGTTCTTATCATGATGGACACTGACTGTCCTTTGGGAAGACAATAGAAAGGGAACAATAGAGAGGGGGAGGGTTTGAATGATCAGGAAGGAATACATGGAAACCACAAATGACAGATGGGTGTCCTTATCCCCGCAGACACAGGTAGAAATCCCCCACCACATGTCTGAGGAGGCTGAGGTGTCCAGTGACAGAGATACCCATGCATCTGTCCACTTCATAATACCGGCTTGAAGAAGTCTGTGAGGCTGCCAGGAAGTCAGAGGCTCATGCCTCGAATATCTGCCTCGGGTCAATCGAGGATTTTGCCCGGAAATAGAGAGGAGAGGCGTTCATTATCAGCCACAGCATGAGTAAGAGTGAGTCGATGCGCAGCTTCTGTTGTGGAGAGACAGGGAGCTGGCAGCGCAGGGCATGTGTGAAGCACAGAGGAATTTCACTGCTTCCGAGGACACCTGTTCAGTCAAAACTGTTTATAAACAAGTGTGACATTGTCACCTGCCACCTTCCCATGAGGGGGTGCTTTTGCAAGCCCTGGAGGATGAAAGGAATTGTAAGCCCCTCCCTCCCCGACTCCTTTTTGGGGAGAATGGAATAGGTCAGGGCAAGCTGCCACATCAAGAGCTTCTAAGGAGTTGGTATCGATTCCGGGTAGACAAAGGACTGTCTCATTTTTTGAGCATTACTCCAGAGTATTTATAGTCATCTCAGATGGCTGTACGTCAATCAAGAGTTGAGTGTTGGAAGAATATGGTTCCTTTTTGCAGGCAAAGCCAGATGTTGGAAGAGAAAAGCAATGGAATTGGCTAATTTTCTTCCATGTGCTCAAGGTACAAAAAGACATTCTTTTCGAAGGCAAAAACATAGCTCCAGCCTTTGCAAATTTTAGGGAATTTATGGTGCTGAGAAAAAGAGCAATTTAGAATATGTGCTTTTAGATTTCAGTTGTCTTTGTGTTTGGGGGTCTATTCAAAATCTGTCCTCAGGCAGGGACCTCCCACCACCTCTTCCCCAGCCACCAGGAAGGGACAGGAGTCACACCTTCCTCAGGTCTCTTTCCCACCACTCCAGGAAACTCCATGTCAGGGATATGGCGTCTGTGCACAGATGTCAGAAATAATCTCGCTGAACTCAGGATCCCTTAAGCAGCGCTTCTCAACCTGTGGGTCACGACCCCTTGGAACAGTATTAAAGGGGTGCGGCGTTAGGAAGGTTGAGAACCGCTGTGGAGACCGTAACAAGCCATCAAGGGAAAAATATGTTCATGATTTGTCTTCGAATCAGAGGAGGTGAAGAAAGAAGATGAGTGATAACAAGGAAAAGAGTGTGGAGGAAGACAGGCCATGGCCATGAATGCACCACCCAGGGCTCCCCTCAGGTGACAGACTCTCCTCTCAGGACTGTTGGCTGCGATTGGCTTAGAGTCACTGGCCTCCTCAGTGCCCCCGCCCAGCGTGGGTCCTCTTGCAGGGTCATCCCCGCTGGGGTTGCCGAGGCCTTTGCTGTGACAGCATCCCAGCCCACCTTCTCCCTCTGCCCAGTCCTGCCTCCTCTACTCCCCCACAAGTGTTGTTCCCAAGAGTTTGTCCCAGGAGACCTGCACACCAATCTCCAGCTCAGAGTGCCTTTCCACAGAACCTGACCTAAGAGGGAGAGGGGTGAAATTTTTAGTGTTTTTAACAGGTGGATAATTTTT